>JAJTUP010000119.1:0-149333 GCA_021399435.1 Diaporthe sp. PMI_573
CTCCGTTCATGTTCTGACTATTGAGGCCGTGTGGCTGTTCAATCATGGTCGGTGGATTTGGGAGCGCAGCAGTCATCGTGGACCTCGATGTTCTTCGTTCTGCAGCCGATGCTGACCTGCATCTCCTTGGTTGGTTCACTGCAGCAACCATCTTGGCAGCCAGTCGAGACAACCGTCGGCAAGGTTCCGATCAATGCCACACAACATCACATAGCACGTGCATTGAGTTGATGTTGACATGACGTCCAAACCTCGCGTGATGTTGATCAACATGCCCGTAGTGTGATGTGTATATGTACAATGTTGATTTCGTTGACATCACCCCGGTCGTCGCCTAATCCCCATCCTCAATTTCCGTTTCATCAATTGTAAACCCCATAGCGACATCTCCAAACCCCCCTGTAGCGAACTCCTCAGCCTCTTCGTCACTCTCCACGGCTGTGGGACCGCTTAACCATGCTGTGGCCTTCGTCTTCATAGTCTCGTCGTCACCACAACTCTGCAGAGTCACCAGTTCCTCCTCCTCGTGAATCGACAGCAGTAAGGGGTCGATGTGTTGGACCAGGCCGGCACGATACCATGATCGAAGTACTTGACACATGCTGACGATTTGTGCATCGAGAAGTGTCCTATGTGGCGAGACCATTCTGCCTGATGCCGAGAATAGCCTCTCACACTCTGCCGACATGGCCTGAACGGTGAGAAAATCAAGAGCCATCCGAGACAGGCGGGGATATTTGCGCCGCCTCTCGTGCCAATATGCAACAGGATCTCGGGTCTCGATATGCTCACTGTCGTTAGCACACCAAGACTCATATTCGTCGCCGGAAATTCGCCGAGTCTGCTGCTGGGGCTGCTTTCGACGGTCGTTATGGTCGAACGGGTCGAAAAACTTGCGCCTTTTCGGAGCAGGCCCTTCCTCGTCATCACAATCATCAGGCACAGCGACATGCGAATAGTCTCTCCGCCAAACTGTCTTCACCATGATCTTCGCCGTTGAAATCCACGCCGGGGTCTGGTCCCATTGCTGCTCAAACCATGCCCAGCCATATGAAGGATGCAGCGCCATAGCCGTGTAGTAGACAGGGGTTTCGTCGAGTTCTTATGTGGTCAGCTCTGGCCATATAGCCAGAAAGAAAGATAAACTTACTATGGTAGTACTCGTCCATCTTCTGCCATGCTAAGTTGATACCAATCCTGAATTGCTCCGGATCAGGGAAGCCCTCAGCTTCGGCCTTGAACTTTTCAAGCTTGGCCATAAGCCTCTCAAACCCTAAGAGGACATCCCATATGTTGCCATAAGAGCCAACAAATCCATGCTTACGCTTTCGGACTTGGCCATCACCCTCCAGAGTTTTCACCACCGTTTCAAACTCTGTTAAGATCTCCTCGAGCCGCTGGAGCACATCCCAGTCATTTTGAGACAGCTGTGATTCATCTCTGATGATGTGAGGTACCTTAACACCCTTCCTGACTTGCTTGGTGCGTTTGCCCCTGTTCTCATCCTCCCACTCCTGCTTGAATTTGAGAACAGTGAGCTCGAGGTGTCGTCGAAGTTTGAGCGCTCGACGGATCATGTAGAGCTGCGAGAGCCAGCGCGTGTCGTTGTCTCGAATGACTTGGAGTGGCTTTCTAGCTCGTAACTTGGCACTTGATGCCTTTTTGATATCATCGGCTTGGATGTCTCGAAGTAGATAGGATAAGCGCTGCGCACGATAAATATCATGAACAATATTATGCAGCTTGCCTAAAACATCTTAGCGAAGGAACCCAAGATTCAGGGCAACTGACACACCAACTGGCCCTTTCTTCAGCCACGTTGCCCATTCGGCATCAGATACGACACCGGCACCACTGAATGGGTCATCCAGCTCGAGAGCATCCGCACACTTGCCGAAAAGAAGGGCTTTAGCAGCAAGATTGAGGGTATGGCCAAAGCAGCGCACGCGTCGGCGCTTGCCATCAAACCCGAGGAGTCCACCGAGCGTGTCCATTGCTGTATCGTTATTGGCAGCGTTGTCGAGGGTTGTGTACCCTACTTTGTCTCGAATGCCAAAGAGATCGATGACTGTGGATACTTCTGCCGCAATGTTCTCGCCTGTATGCCGTTTCGATATCTCAGGTAGACCGAGGACAATTTTCAAGGGACGATTCTGCTCATCTCTGAAGAAACACGCAATTCCACACAGACTCTGTCGATTTCGAGCAGTCCAGCCATCAAAAGAGAGATGCACCAGGCCCGGGCAATGACGCAGAACTCCAATAATGGTATCTCGGTGTTTGTAGTACTCGGCAATGATCTTATTTCGAATGGAATCTCCAGTTACATGGGCCTTGCGTAACGCAACGGATGGATTCAAGTATTCGAAGACGGCGCGTAACTCCGGGTCCTCGGCATCAGTGAAGGGCCTATTAGTATTGACAACCCACTGAACAACCAGCTGCTGGAAGTGGTCTCGGTCAAATCCTTTGATGAAGGAATTGGCAATAGCTTGCTCACGGGGTTTGGCTGCGTCCAGGCCGAAGTGTTGGCTAATCGACTTGTGTCTCCCACCGCGCCCATCCCTCTCTGCCATCAACTCTGCCTTCCGCTCTGCCGCCGACTTGGTCTTCTCTCCCACTGGCGCGCAGATGTGGTGAATCAGATAAACGTGTTCCATGGCATTTTGAATACCGACGGACGTGATGGAAGTCGGCTTGGGGCGATTCTGCTTGATACAAGGTCGGCACACCCATCGACGTTCGGTCACGTTCTGGATATCGTAACCAAAGCGCCAAATCCATGATCGTGTTTCTTTGGTGCGCTCAGACAAGGTATAGCCTTTAAAATGGGTAAAGAGTCGGTTTTCATATGCAGTCTCAGGTGTCGACTCCACCAAGGGTAGGGGGTCTGCTCCGGACATGTTGGACGCGTTTGTCCTTCCAAAAACGCGGTTGGGTGGAGAATTTCGGTAGGTAAACACCCCAAATTAGGTACTGGACAGGGGTTTTCCGGGAGGGAGGGGTTCTGCCGCCCCTGGGTAATGCCCCACCTAGTACTAGCACGGGCCATATCAACATGATCAACATCGTGTACACGGAGATAAAGGGGTGTGAAGTGATGTTGATGTGTATCAACATTCCCATTTTCGATGTGATGTGTATGTTGACAAGATGTTGATCAACATGTGTAATACACATGTGAAAATGTGAAGTTGATCGGAGCCTTGCTTTGCATGGAAGCGAAAAGTTGTTTTCAATAACACTGCCGCAAAGGTTTGTGACTCAATCGACAGGCCTCCCGGCCGTCTCAATACTTAAGAGTTGACTCCCGTGTTTTGCACCTCACGGTATGCTTGTCATTCTCATCCATCGTTCGTTTTGCATTACTCTGTGATAAACAGGATATCCTCCCAACCCAAATCCACTAGGCAAAAGGCAGTCTCCAATAGCAATGTCCACTCAACCAGTCGACGAGCAGGCAGGCGGGTCGCAACTGTTCATATTTCTGAACGACTTTACAGATTCTGATAATGAGGCCGCGGCTGAGCTCTGGGCATGGCTCCTAAAGCTCGACCCGACGGTGAAGGGCATATATATCGCGGAGCCGCGCTGGGTTAATCTCGGCTACTACATGACGAGCAGAGACTTCGGGCGATGTATCGGGCTCATCAGCAAGCTGCAGCCTCCGCTGGAAGGCGGCGATCCCCCCCTGACCACCGTCCTCGCTGGGCGCTTAACAGAGGACATGATCAAGAGCAGAAAGGTCGACGGCAAGCCGCTGAGTGATAATGAGCGAGACTTGGTAAGCTGAATCTTATCGGGCGCATTTTAAGGCCGCCTGCTATCCACAGCCTCGAAAGGTATCTAACAACGCATCCAGCTCATGCGATGTATCAAGCCGGCGAATGGAAGCAGGGATGACTCCATCAAACATGCACAGCTTGTCGCAATGGACTATTTGACTACCATGAGAACACGATGCAGTCGTTTTGAAGCTTATATTGACGTGGCTTGTCTGGACAAGTTGGAAAGCCCCATCAACCTAAAGACGCATTATCACGATGAGCTCGTAGCTCGTCCCGCCGACGAGCTCAAGGAGTTCCGTGATATCATGGAAATGGGCACGCCTATGCCACGAGGGCCGGCTTAGTCATCCCGCCAAGCGCCGAGTGATATTCTAACACCTAGAGTGAAAGGTGTGATGAGTGTCGATTAGGGATGCGTTTTTGACGTCATAAACCCCAAGTTACCAATTGACGTCATAAACCCCAACTGACAAGTAATTTACCGTCATAAACCTCCTTCCTAACTGGGTTTAGTGAGTATCCCAAAAGGGGTTGGGGTGGGGGACGACCATGAGTTGTTGCGACCCCTGAGGAGGCTTTATCACCCCCCGATGTTGCTGTTGAGATTTCTTCACCGACAACAACTATTTATGGTCATTACTGAGTCAATATGACCAATCGGAGAGGTCGTCCTAAACTTCATGGCATTGACAAATATTTCCGGCCGGCTTCGGAAGAGGGCTTTACTCTGAACCGTGTAGTCTGCAAGCTCTGCTCAAAGACTATGGCGAAGCACACCTCCAAACAACTTCGACACCTTCACACGCAATGCACCGCATATCGACAGCTTCATGAAGTCATTCCCAGCCGACAACCGCTCATCAACACTAAGTTGGATAGTGTTAGCAAAGCATCTAAGGATGCATTGGACCGTCAAGCCGCCGTCGCAGTCTTTACCTCCGGCAAACCCTATTCCCTCTATGAAGAGCCTGAGACACTGAAACTATTCCAAATGCTAAATTCGGCATATAAACCTCCAGATCGCAATCGAATTGCCTCATTCCTCGACCCTGTCTACCTGGACCATCAGCAACGTGTCAAGGCTCTTCTGGACGAGGCCCCGCATCTCAACGTCATATTCGATGCCTCCGATGATATCTCAAGCAACCGAATTATCAATATATCCATTGAGATTCCTAGTTCAGTTGCATTTTACTGGACGACAATCGATACCAAAGATCATGATCACACGGCATTGACGACCTTGAGCCTTATCAAGCCATCTCTTCTTGAAATATTCGGACACGATTTCTCGCGGCTGAATGCTATCTGTACAGATACATGTAGCACAATGAGAAAGCTTCATCGAGAAATGAAGGCGCTGCCAGAGTTCAGCCACTGCCTTTATATCTTGTGCGATTCTCACGGACTTCAATTGGATGCCAATTCTTGGGAAGGCTACTTTTCTCATTGCCTTCTTTAAGAAAGCCAAATTGCAGTTGTCAAGGCTTCGCATTCATCAGCAGGAATGCTACGGGCAGCGCAAGGCCTTCATTACTGCTGCAATCACACGCTGGGGAACACAACTTGCTGCTGTTAAGTCTGTGTTTGACAACAAAGACGCCCTTCGAGCTTTCGCACGCGATCCAGTTATTCTCAACGGAATGAAGCAGGTAATTGTCAAAGAGGAGGAACAAGTGACACAGTCAAGTCTACATCAGGTGATATCATATATCAATGATCTCGAATTTTGGGCCAATCTGGAAATGTTATTCAAAGTTCTTCAGCCGATTGGCCATGCCCAAGCCAACTCAGAACGCGACCGCGCGGGTCTTGGCGAGGTTATTCCACGTTGGCTATCCATTCAGGCTTCATGGGACGCATTGGAAAAGGCTGGTCAAGACCCACTAATAAACTACCAAGAACTGAAAGCGTTACGAAAGCAACGGTTTGACGCGCAAACGGACGACATACACTACATGGCCTTTGCTTTGGACCCTGCCACTACCGACCCGAAGCACCATTTGTTGACCACAGACATTGTCAGAAGAGCACACAACTTTCTTGAGGACAACACCAACGCCGAGGGATAGGCAATATCTTCCGGGAGTTTTGTCAATTTAGGGCTCGGGAGGGCAACCTCTTTGGCCCAGGAAGTCGCATATACAGAGCAGCATCCGAGGGCTTTTAGGCACTCCACACCACCAACACGTCCTTGACAGTTGGCGGTATCTTCATTCTATGAATGTATCACTCGCTGCATTGGCCAAACGAGTCCTGGGCGCTTTGGCTAATTCCGTACCTTCTGAGAGATCTTTTTCCACGATCAATTTCCTCCACAACAAGATTCGCAATCGTCTTACTGTCACTAGCACCAATAAATTGACATTCATATATATGAATAGTCGGGTGTTAAGAAGACTTGAGACGGCCCAAGAGACACCTTGGAGAATGCCGAGCGGCCAATCCTGGGAGACGGCTGACGTGAAGTTGCTCTTAGAGCTCGAGGACGACTTCCAGGACTGCATTTTTGTAGATGCAGGCACGGACGCAGAGACAGAGTCTGTTTATTCACGTTGAAATGTAAATAGGTTGGCTTTCGAGATATATAATATTATCGTATTGAAGTAGCAAGTCTGGGAGTTTTGGCGAAGAAACGAGCACGGAGCCGTTGCACGGGGGTATGGACCTCTTGTACCCGCACAGCCAATTTTGGTGTGATCGGTACCTCATCCCCGACGAATACCAATGACACCAGACTGTATGTGCGTATATCATTCCACCGACGCCGTTTCGTAGTCACCAAATAGTACTTGGAAGCACGTGATAAATGACGCGTCATAAACCTCGGGTTTATGACCGTCATTTACCTAGGGGTTTTGGTAATTTACCTCCTGGTAATTTACCTCGAGGCATCCCTACCTTTGATATAAGAAAACACAAAGAATAGTTAAAGGATTTATAGTTTATATATATTTATAAAGTACTTAGAGAGTATATAACGTTAGTAGTTGCTAAACTATTTTATTATATCTATTTAGGAGCTCTATTATTCCTATTTAGGAGCTTAGAAGCTTATCTATTATTCTTAATACCATAATAGCTAGCCTATAATACTCTTTTCAGATGATTAGCTATTATCTAGGGGGTATATCATGAGCTTGAGGCTCTACTATTATGGAGTACCATTATATATAAATAAGGGTTTCAGAAGCTTACTTCAATAGTTAGAAAAAACTGGTTAACTTGCTCTATTCGATATGCCCTGCTCGGATTCGTGATATAACTACATGCATTAGTTGCTGGCAGCTGGCAACATCCTGTCAAATTCAGTAGCGATCAGCAGGCTATCGAGGCTCAACTTCGAGAGCAACCTTGGGAGCAACCACTACACATGTGCACCCAGTTCGCCTACTAACTGTCACGATAGCAGGCAGGCGGTTCCCGGGCAGGTGGACGTCGAGCAGTCAGGATGATCAGGCAGGTCTTCTATTTACTACGTACAGGCTCTATCCTCGGTAGGCACAGGCTCTGTTGACAAGACGTAGCTCGAAGAGCTACGAAACAGCTATCAGGACAGGGTGCGGAGTTTTATCGAGCCGGCGGCTCACGTAATCAGACCCCAACCCTCTGGGTTGGGCATCCCCCATAGCCTGGTGCGCCGCGGACCGAGCGTAGGGAGCCAGGACTGTGACACTAACGCGATAACACCGCTCTCGGTTGTTTTCTTGTATTTAAAACGAAAACTTTGCAATCCAGTATGCTCAAAGGTTTCCTCCCAACTCGTTCTTTCCTGCACCGCCATTTCAACCGTGATCATGATCTCCGAACCTCTACTACGTGGTCGGGTTCATTGACTACGCAGTCATAAGACCAAGCCTCGTAAAGTGCCATTCGAGACGGCTGATAATCTACCGAAAGCGATTTTCTTTGGGAACTATGCAAACTCCTTTGTTTCTTTGCGTTTATGCCTGGAGACCACAGCAGTCCAGAATGCGAGCAACCTTGACGATGTGAGCTTGTGATCCAATGTTTCGAGCTCCCGATGTGGTGAAAGGATAGGTCTGGCCATAACAAAAAGCAGCAATACTCACATTAAAGTAAAGGCAATCAGGGCAGCCAGCCAGCTCAATCCGCAATATGTGTTCTGACAAAATTTTGAAATTCCCATGAGCACGATTATAATAACCACGAACCAGAAAACTATTTCCATGGTATTCAAAATCTGGTACGCTTTGAGACTTTGCCAGCGTTTGAATTTCGTTACGTGAGTTGTCGTGAGTTGATAAGAGAGCACCACCATTGTTTTGATACCCTATCATCATCGCATCAGTCATCCTCTGCGAGTAGACACAGGGGGGTTACGAAGGGTCAGACCGACCATGACTATCCCGAGTGTATCGGATCGTGTTACAGGCAGAAAGCTTGGCTTGACGGCGATACGTGCTCCAGTCAGGCTGATTATTATTATCACTAGTAACATCTGAATGCAGTGCATCTTCGTCATGAAAGACGGATTGAAGAAAGGACTGTACAAGAAGTCCGAAACTGCGCGGAAAAAACTGCGTATGCGATCCATGATGTCGTCCTTCAATGAATGCTCGACTGGATTTGCCCGGGCGTTGCTGGCTCCGAGAATTTTGAGAGCATATCAGGATGACGGATGGTGCACGGGGAACACTTCATCTGTAAGAACGCAAGGGCCATTGAAATAGTTATCGCATCAACTGTGGTCGATACAAGCCATTGTGCAATGTTTTTCTCAACTTTGCAGAGAACATGAGCGGCGAGCCGCCTATACGAGTCAGTACGAAAGAAAACTGGGGTCATCAAGCCAAGAACCACTCACAAACGAGAGAATACGCATGAGACACGGGTCCGCCGAGCGGCTGTGCCAAGCTCGTTCCGAAGTCGTCGGAGGGGAAAATCCAGCATCCAATAAAAAACGTGCAAATAGGGGCTGCGCAGAATGCCCAGCCAAAGCCAAAGCTTGCGCATGCGCCTCCATAGTCTAGTGTGCATTAGCTGCCACCCTCGCGCCAGCGGATAAGTACTCAGGCTCTTCAGGCTCTCAGCCGTGTTGCGTGCTCTTTGAGAACCCAGTTCAAGTCAACGGATCCCTCTCCAATTCCCTAGTGTCGTTGCTCAAGACGACCAACATCATGGACAGTCACAAATCAGCCACTCACGAATCAGCAGCGGGATCGCATGACGACCCGCCGCCTTCTTACCTCTATGCCGTCGAGCAAGGACATCAGAATGGCGAAACTTCCACAGGTATTTGTCTGCCCATGCATGCCAATCCTAACTTGCTCTGACGATAGCAGATGGTCGCGTCAACATTGATCCAGGTTCACGCCTCGTCAGGTCACTGTCTTTATTCGTGCCGGACTGGAAATACACCGAACCATCCGACGCTTCCCAACCCGCCGCTTCAGGTCAGGAAGCACCACCAGCATACAGCTCGCATGATTCAACGGGCAAACCGTTGGATGCGGATGAAGGATGGTCTTTGCCATTGAACATCGTGATCCAGGTCGTTGGGAGCCGTGGCGATGTTCAGCCTTTCATCGCGCTTGGGAACGAGCTTCAGAGGTCTGGTCACCGCGTACGGATCGCGACACATGACGTGTTCGAGTCTTTCGTGACTCGTTCTAATCTTGAGTTCTACCCAATTGGAGGAGATCCGGCAGAGTTGATGGCTTATATGGTCAGTCATCCTTCTCCCTAGGGCTGCAGAACATAAAGAGGGAATTGAACCTTTTGCTAATTTTACTATCACAGGTCAAAAACCCAGGTCTCCTCCCGGGCATGAAAACTCTGCTCTCCGGACAAATCCAAACAAAGCGGGATATGATTGCCCAGATTCTCGATGGCTGCTGGAAATCATGCATAGAACCTGACAGGAGAAGCGGAAGGCCTTTCGTTGCCGACGCAATTATCGCTAACCCACCGAGCTTTGCTCATATCCACTGCGCGCAGGCGCTGGGTATCCCCGTTCATCTCATGTTCACGATGCCATGGTCTAGTACGAGATTCTTCCGTCATCCTCTGGCCAACATCAAAGAACCACAGAAGATCACCGAATCGACGAGACAGACTCTGAATTGGGTGTCGTTCGCATTTGTCGAGTGGATGACTTGGCAAGGGTTGGTTTATGCACGCATTCGGATTTGAAGCTTGCTTTGTGCTAACATGGTCATGTCTAGTATTGGAGACCTTGTCAATGATTGGCGGCGCACCCTTGATCTTGAACCGGTGCCATTCACAGAAGGCCCGCTACTTGCCGAGAAACTTTGCATCCCGACAACTTACTGCTGGTCATCAGCATTGGTACCTAAGCCTATGGATTGGCCAGAATTTATAGGTTCGTCCCCAAACTCATGTATACCATCCACTTGCCGGGACTAAGACTCGAACAGATGTTTGTGGATTCTTCTTCCGCGAGGAGCCACAATATTCTCCCCCCCCTGAGATTGCAAATTTCCTCAAAGGAGGGCCGGCTCCGATTTACGTCGGATTTGGCAGCATTGTCATCGACGACCCAGAAAGGCTGACCCAAATGATCCTTGAGGCGGCGAACGCGGTTGGGGCACGACTAATAGTGTCCCGGGGCTGGAGCAAATTGGGTGGCTCTCGGGAAAGCAACGATGGTGTATTATTCATCGATGACTGCCCTCACGAGTGGCTCTTCAAACACGTTGCCGCAGTGGTTCACCATGGTGGTGCAGGCACTGCAGCATGCGGCCTTCGCTTCGCCCGGCCGACCTTCGTGGTGCCGTTCTTTGGAGAGTACGTGTGTCGCGAAATGCGTCTTGGATTTCAAAGTGCTAACGTCTCACTTTTGTGTAGTCAGTTCTTCTGGGGCGAAATGGTCGCTCGTGCTGGCGCCGGACCAAAGGGTATACCGCATAAAGACCTGGACGTGCAGAACTTAACCGAGGCATTGAGGTATTGCATGTCCCCAGAGGCGTCAGAAGCAGCCGCCACACTATCCGAAAAGATGAGGAGCGATTCTGGCGTGAAGGCGGCTGTGCGCAGCTTCCACAAACATCTTCCAATGGAGGGGATGCGGTGTCAACTTGCCGATGACAAGGTAGCCATGTGGACTTACCAGCGCCAAGGCAAGCAAATATTACTGTCAGAAGCCGCTGCAGATACACTTGTACGTCATTCGAGGATCGAAAAGAAAAAGTTGAAACGGTAAGTATCTATTCTCCCGGATCACCTTTACTCAATTTCAAGACGCGTCACTAAGGCAGCGAAGGCATGCACCGAAGTCGATCATCATCGAGAACACACGCTGGGACCCAATCACTGGAACAAGTTCCGCCCTCGTTGGAGTATACGCGGGCATGGCCGGCGCGGCCGTAGACATCGTCGCCAAACCCGTGGCAGCATTGCGAACCCCAAAATCGAGGGCTTTGAACGTGGACGCAGTGCCTACGGAGCAGAGCCTCTCACAGATGCCATCAAATTCGGAACAAGCTGCTCAGGTCGCCACCCCCCAAAGCAATGGTAAACAAGGCTCCGGCCGTGGTTGCATAGCTACGAGCGGTGCAATGGCCCTTGGTGTGGCTTCTGGGGTAGGATCCTTTTTCCACCATTTCGCCAAGGGAAATTTCGTCGACCTGCCTCTCGCCGTTACCGAAGGGATGCGCAATGCACCCCGGCTGTATGGTGGCAAAGTGGCCGAACATGCACCAGTGACTGGCTGGAAATCCGGCCTGGTGGTCTCGGGCAAGAACTTTGGCACTGGCATGGGCCAGGCATTCTCTGGCGTGGTCCAGGAGCCCGTAAGAGGTGCGCAACAAGGCGGCTCGTTGGGTGCCATCAAGGGAGTGGGGAAAGGGCTCCTGGGGCTGTGCACTGGTGTGTCGTCCGCGGCTGTGGGCGTTATCGCGTATCCTGGGTGGGGCATATATCAGAGCATACAGCGTTCGCTGCACACCCGAACTCGAGACCGGATTGTGGCTGCCCGTATAGCGGAAGTCAAGTATGGGATCGAAAACAACAAGGACCCAGATGCGGAACGACGTGTCTTGGAGCGCTTTGATGCCTTTCTCAAGGCGGACAGGTGATACTCATTCAGTCCATACAGGACATGTGTTAGTACGGCCCTGATGCCGTAGGTCAGGGGGTCTTTGCACGTGCAAATAGAGGCGAGCAAAAGCCGTACGTCTGGGTACGGGTTCGATTCTTGCTACGGAAGGAAGAAGGGAAGCTATCGCCATCGTGGCCGCCGAAGCGCTTGGTGTAGTAGCCAGCCTTCTGCTGACTAAGCCAGACCGGCCCTTCTAATTGGCCACAGCCGGGCCGGGCGTGTGGCCCCTTGGATTGCCCTCAAACCCACAACATGAGTAACATGGAAGCAATTATGCTATTTCAATGTTTCAGAAAATTGCTGTTCACAGGACCTGAAGACCTGGATTTATACGTTTAATACATATTCAACATGTCTCACAGAATGGAGCGCGTTCTTGTAAATTTTCTCGGACGGCTATCTGTACTAACAGCATGGAATAGGGATTAGAGGTTGAGAAAACAAGGATAGCCAGCTACTCTTGGACCAAGCTGACCCAGCTAGTTGCTCTTATAAGATGAGTAACTATGAAATTGGAGACTGTCTTTCAAAATCATATGTCAAATCCCCCAGCTAAATTCATCACACCATCTGGATCAATGCTGGCCTTGATCGACCGCAGCCTGGCCGCATTGACATGCCCATATAGCTCTTCTGCTGTGGTTCCAGCAGTAGCATAGTTGGGGTACACAGCAGAAGACGCATCGAATATGCCCTCCCGAATTGCGACTTCTCTGAGTTCGGAGATAGCATTCACCATTGCGTCATTCCAATACTGATCGTCCGAGGAGAAGCTCCATGAGAAATGTTGCGGGCACATGTGGTTTGGATACCCGTCTGTTAAAACCATGACAGTAGGTACGCGACCTGTATTTGCTTCGTTCTTAAAGAGCTTGACGCCATCTCGCAAGCCGTGCCAAAGATTTGTGCAGCTTTCAAGCCCCATGGCCTCAATCTTTGCTTTGGCGGTTTCCTTGTTGGCGTCCGTCATCTCTGTCAGGGACTGTAGCACCTTGGATCCGTCAGAGAATGTCACGATTGCCAGTCGATCCTCCGTTGTCATAGTTGACATGATTGTGCGGCATGCGTGTTTGACCAGGTCCAAGACTGAGATGCCTGTCCTCTCATCCTCGCCAGGAGCAGGGGCATCAGCACCCATGCTGCCCGACACGTCAATCACTAAGGCGATGTCGCATGGCACATGTGAAAGCTTTTCATTCTTCGGCACCTTTGGTGGTTGGACTGTGAGAATGACACCGTCTTTGTCCTGTAATGGTTGAATTCTCACGGTAGGACCACTTTCTGGTGTAGCGCTTGCACCATGTGACTCAACCTGGGCGTAAGGAGGAGGGGCGTCATTGACGTCCGGTGCAGGTGAATTCCTCTCGAAAATGGGCACAACAGCCTGCGATCCGTTAGTGACAACTCATATTGATGTCTACGGATAATTCAGTCCCACCATCGTGATTAATACCACAGACAGAAAGTCACCAACAATGTTTTAATCAATATCTGAAACTTCAAGTCGTTGTACAGATTAGTTGAGAATGGGAATACACATTTAGAAGGGAGGGCGATCGTGGACTCGTCCTCCACTTTATATAGAAAAGACACGCAAAAAGGACACGACCAGGCAGCCTCTTCCATAGAGCCACAGCCACTCAACTGACCAGCATTACCTTGTGACAAAGAACAAAAGTACCAAAGCAGTGGCCAGCCCGAGAAGTAGGGATGCTGGCCAGGGTTTCGCGAGAGGGGCCTTGAGACCAGTTAGGCCTTGCGTTCTGAATAATGGGCTAGCGGGAACGCTTGCTTGAAAGTCCACCCCGGTCAAAGAGGCTCTGCGGCGAGCTCGCCAGTGACTCAACGCCGGTGGCGGTTGGCATCTCGACAAAGAAATGTAGCAGCAATGTAGCTTCTAAGCTCTAACTGCTTAAGGGAATTTTATTAAATCACACTCTCCGTCTAAACCTCTTGGCCGTACCACAGGCATACCAGCAGACCAACCATTCGGCCCATCTTGTCGTTTGGAGGTGGTCTGCCATGCCAACTCGGCACTGCCCCCCTCTTACCCGTAGCTCAGGCTGTCTCCCTCGCCTAGTTTCTATTGCTTACGAGTAAATACTACCTGCACGTATGGTTGCTAGGCTAGCAATCATCAAGCCACCCGTCCGGTGGAGAGCATTAGAGGCGCAAGCAAGGCGCCGACAAAGAGGCCCCTACAAAACTCAGAGCCTAACCCCATCTGTTCGCAGGTGTTGTGTTGCACAACAGCTGGCAGAAACTTATTTCCAACTGTCTCAGGAGATGTTTCCCCTTGTTTATCGTCATCGACAGAATATTGTTCTGTTTTTGCGTTAACTGCCAGTCAATCATCCATAATATTTCCACACAAGGCGGGTAAATTCAGAAAGAAAGTGCGCCCTTTTGCTTAGAAAACGTCAAGCATTAAAATTTTTAAAATGTAACGATACCAATCCGTAGGATCGATATACCAACGGCTGCCTACCAAGCCAACTCACAGGGCTGCAACAGCCACTGCAACAGCCACTGCAACATTTGGCCATCCGGCCAGGCGTTCTTGATAATTTCCTGTAAGACTCTCATCATCCGTAAACCACCACACCTGTCAAGGCGTCATAGCAACCTCAGTGGCGGTTAGGCCTCAAAATAATCCGGGTGGCGCCTAGGTTCGCCACTATGTCGCCTGGTTCATCAACACAATCCATGAAAGATGACATCCTTTCAAATTTCAAACATCGCCTTTTGTTGCCTGTCTCAGCCCAGAATGCTTATCGTACTGTGTGAACTCATAGCTGATAGCCGCATTGCTGGATCGACGCTGTGGTGAGTAAATCCCAGACGGGCCTCCCTGGACACTGGTGGCGTTGGTGCTTGATTCTCTGTCGATTAACTTCCAGCAGTTTCTACGCGGACAAGCGACAGACCCTGGATTGGTCCCTCCGAGGCCTCCTTTGACTGAAAAGCTGTTCGCATCTGACTGATTCGAGCGGCTTGGAAACCTAGTGCTGATTACAGCCTATATTTTATTGCTTGGTCAGAAAGTAGAAGAATATGGTTAGGTTCAGAGCCCATATTCATCAAAAGTTCGATTGGCTTGCCTAGGTCCGGGGCTCTTCTCTGGATCATTAAGCCTCACAGGCGTGCCTGGGGTACGACACGATGCAGCAGTCATGCAGAAAACAGAATGCCATTGGTCACTGGTACCTTAACCTAGAGATAAATAATTACAGTGACTGTCTTGACCAATCGATCAACCAGTGGACTTCAATATACCATTCGTGACAAATACGCCGGTTAGTCATGATAGGCGACCCACTGAACAGTTCTACTGGAGGCTTACGGCCGGTCCACCAATTAACGCATGAGCATCAACGCATCAACGCATCAACGCATCAACGCATCAACCAATCAACCAATCAACCAATCAACGCATCACCATCGCACCAAATTGTCGGCAGCACTTCCTATTTTGAAGCTATGAGAGGGCAAACAGGCTACCAAAACCACTAAGCTCCCAGAAGAATGTCGCACGGCGAAGAGAGCCGTGGGAGTTCGTTGGAATGGAAGGAAATATTTGACAACAAGAATTCTACCTTCATGCCCTGGTGAGACAGCGAAGGCCGTTCATGCTTGGCGGCCTTCTGACTGCCGCGTGCTGAATATTGATGTCGAGACGCCCTAATCTCTCTTGGCAAGACGGTTGGATTTCTGGAAACATTGCAAGAACCCGATAGTTCTGCAACACGCCACCATTTGCAGCTTTAGAGGAACAAGAGAAAACCTCACTGCCCTGTCTATTGTTTTGAATGAGGCCTGTTGTAAAGTAGTGTAAACATCGAAAGGCTTACGACCGTTAAAGCAATAAGCGGCCGATAGCTGCAGCTCACAAAGCTTGTCACCAAAAGCCTGGGTCCCAAGCCATTTACGAGGTCGAGTCGTGCAGGCTGTATTCAGCCATGCCGGCCCAATTGGATGAAATTCAAATCCATTTCAGCTCCCAGGGCCTTTTGCATTTCTACCTGGGAAACGCACTCGCGGCAGCAGAGTGGCGGCGCAGGAGGTCAGGAAGCTCGCCCCGATGCAGCGTGGCGAGGGTCTCGCGGACCTCCTCGAGCGGGATCTTCTCGCGCTTCGTCTCCTGGATCCAGTAGCGGAATGGGCCGAGGTTGGCCTGTAGGGCTGTTCCCAGCTCCATACAGCGCTCCATGCGGTTGTGTTCCCCGTGCATACGCGTATAGTGCGTAACTATTTTACTGACGTCGCGCAGGGGCCAGGTCGACGGCTCTGACGGCTGCTTGGGCGGCGGAGCCTGGAGGTACTTCTGCGATGTACACAGCGTGCACATCCAGTGGCCAAGCCGCTGGTACGTGCTGCCCCCAGGGCCCGTCTCATCGACAGTACCTCTCGGGGTCGTGCGGGCGGCCGGCGGAGTGGATTGGGCCTTTGCCTGCGCGCTGCTGGGTTTGGCATCGATGGACGGGACGGAGGGGGACGACGGGATTCGGACGGCGATGACAGATGTTGCCCTCTTGTTGACCTTCAGAGTCGCCTCCGGGCTTTGGCCGTTCTCCGCGACCGTATCGTCACTAGTATTGTCGCCGGTGCAAGCTGCGTTGCCTGTGCCGGCATTGACCACCATCCTGCTGTTATCCTCGGCTGGGCTGCCAACGGGTGAGCCAACCTCGACTCGAGGGCGCTTCGCCAGGGGGGCAGATTCGATCCTCTCATTGTTTGCTACATGCGACGGGTCAGCTCGAGTAGAAGGACATTTGTGTAGGTGTTATCGAGTAGAGTAGAAGGCAATAAGAATAAAAAGATCGAACCGAGGCACAGCGTGCGGTGTTGTGAGACTCACGGGTCGCCACAGTGATCTCGTCAGGCAGGATGCGTTTAGCACCGGCACTCGCCGGGGCGGCGGCTTTCTGAGCATTCTTAGTAGGGGCCTGTGGTCCAGCAGTGGCAAACGGCTTGAGCGACCCCCTGAGACGATTCTTAGATCCGAGGGGCCGACCTGGACGACGGCGCTCCTGTGTAGTCTGCGGATTGATGAAGAAGGCCCGCTGGGCAAAATTCCGGGCATACAACTGCTGGTTGGTTGCGATGGGAGCAAGGCCAAAGCGGTAGTTGTGATTCTCTGCTTCTCGCATATGGATGCGGTGGTTGGTCTGGCGCAGCTGGTGTCGGAGGTCCAGCAGGCGCAGCTGGTATGTGCGAGACTCGGCTGGCGTGATGTTAGCGAGGCCGACCTGGTGCCCAGTCCACTCCACGTCATAGTGTAGTCCGTCACGATCCTCCTTCAGCTGGCGTAGCTCGAGCTCGACGAGATCCACGGGCGCGGCCTCGAAGTCAAAGCTGCCCCGGCGGGGGAGATTGCAGGCAGGACTACCGTGAGCAAACCCGTCGGCAGCCGTTGGAATGCCGTTGCGGCCGTCGTCGACAATCATCTCGGCATCGCCATCTGCATCGTCGTGTGGCGCGCTGGCCATCCTGCGACCGAACTTGGATGAGGCCTGAGAGGATGGTCAGCTAAGAGCGGGTCTAATGAGCGAATGCGACTCAGGAGAAACTGTGGATGTGGCGCGATGCATAGTCTAGTGAATGGGACGGATGCAGGCCCGCCACATTCATGTTTTCAAGTCTAGGCTGTCCAGGAGAAGAAGGATATGCACAGCAAAACCAGTTACTCAGGTGGCTTACCTCGCCCTGGAACGTGTCGGCAAAGTCGTGATCAGTGAGGAGTTTCGCGAGAGAACTAGTTTGCTGTTAGGCCTGGTCGCCGGCTGTAACAGAAGAGGAAGCTGTCCTTTGAGGCATGTTGGGTAATTGCAGTTGGGCGGTGGTAACGGTGACGGTAAATGAACACGAACAATTTGTGCCACTAGTCAAGTAGGAACAGAAACAACACCACCCAACCTTGATCAAGTTGCAAACGGGGCAGGTGCGGTCGGCGTGCAGGTACGCTCAAAAAGGGAAAGGGAACAGCAAAGGAGCTTGGTTGATTGAGGTTGCCGTTTTCAACCTCAATTCTGGACCCTAACAATTCTGTTGCTCGCGCTAGCAAAAAGTCGGCCGGCAGTAGTTGAAGTCAGCAGGAAGTAGATCAGAGCAGATATGTATGTAAAGTGAATTGGAGGTAATACCGAAATTGATAGGTAAATAGTCGATTGGTTTAGCGCGAGTAGGTAGACAGGTGAAGGGAATGAAGCAGGGATAGATGGCGGTTGTTCGATGGCGGGTAGGGAATTTGGGAAAGACAAGATAAGGAGAAAAGTTTTCTTTCTCAGGTTTCCCAGGTTGCCGGCGGGGTTATGCTTTCTGTTGCCTCCACCCTTATATACTCGTGGTGCGTATGCCAGGATGGCTTCGATGCAGCAATATTTCAGACGAATCCAGGCGGCAACGGAATCGCGGCGCGGCCACGGCTCTGGCTCCGTCCCTTGAACTACATCTCGTGCGAATCTGGCTAAACCTTTATTTGATGCCTCCTGTAGTGTCAACATATCACGGCTCCTTCCCATTTATAGCCAGTACGCAGAGCAATTCCTCTGGGGTGGGCACCCGTTCGCCACTGCAATCGTGGGACCCGGGGGGGGGGATGTTGCTACCCTACTTTCCAGTTATTCGACATGATAATCATTGCCTAGGCATCGAGCTTTGTAACGCAGAACTTATATTTCGGCAGCCTAAACAGATCTGCCAGTTCTGGTATAATGGTGAGCCCTTCCTATTGATATGGCTGTACAGAATGTAATCACTTTGCAGCGTGCCTTCTCCAGAAAATCAGGGAAATCAAGCGTTCTGGGTCATCATAGGCTAATAGCCTCTTTTCCATCTTGACAATGCGTTCTAGTAAGCCGATCGCCTCCTTGACTCGCCCATGTTCCCGACAATGATCGTCCCGCTTACCCTCTCTAAACCTTATACAATAGATATTGTGCGGGGCTAGCGATATCTGTGTCCCCTTACCTTCCTTTGGTGACCGACCTTCGATGCTATGATGTCGTCGTCGATGTCTTCAGCGGACTGATCTTTAGCGGCAGCTTGAATCCATTCTTGTAGGGGTGGTGTGAGAACGCGTAAGTGTAGTGGCAGCATTTTTGAAATTCCAGGCGGGGTACCACGTTTGGTCAGGATCGAACTATTTCCGTTTAACCTGATATCTAAGTCGTCTCCTTGGTCCAAATAGTCTCTAAGCTTCGACTTTTTTGACCTCAAACTCGGGTTAACCCTCGATGTCCTTAGGCGGTGGAGGCGGTTTTATTTGTTCTGTCATAACGATGGGACTAATCCCTCAGATTTCTTAGAAAACATGAGGGTGCATTCTGGTGGAGGTAGTGATATGATGAAGAAATTCTGTTGCGACGTGTCTCAATTTCTCATCCGCCGCCCTGGTCTTGTGACGACGGTCTGTGCAAATCTCAGATAAGCACACTGGCATGGGCTGCCCCTCTTGCTTTTCTGAACGACCGCATGGACTGCATAAGGCTAAGCGAATGATGGAGTGCACTGCTGGAATGCCACAGCGTCTCTGAGAGACCCAAACGGCTATCCAACGAGATGAAAGGCAACTGTTCGGGGAATGAAGGTGAAGATCAATGACTAGAATACAGATGGATATGCTAAGGACGAAGTGATAAAACTATCAAGTGGTCTCCGGGAAATAAACGGCCACGGAAAATACGATCGAAGGAATTAACTACCAAAGCCAGATCATCCAACAAAGACTATGAACGCGGTGGTAACGAGCGCTGGCCACCACCCAGCCACCAGAGCTACGTGTCTGAGGCCCGCAGCAGCATTTGGCGATTTTCTGCCGCCACTGGCTGTCGTGCCGTTGGGCAGTGTTCCGTTGATAAGGATGGTTTCGGTGCCGTTGACGTCACCAAGGCACACTATGCTGTGATTCAGGGAGCCGTAGTTACCGTTGCTGATGATGCTGTAAATGTAGGCCTGGTCGGCGTTGTCGTCACAGCCACATACCTGGTAGGGAGCACAACCGCACATCACCGGCTTGATCTCATCGCGATCTGACGTCTGGTTGTGGTAGTTCCATGGTTGCTCGTGCGGATACAGGTATGGCAGGTGATACCATACTCCCGGCCAGAAAGCGATCGCCTGGAGCCCGCCAGCCATCATGAAGAGTACGACACCACCAGTTGATCGCGAGCCAGCGCGATAGGGGACGGTCGTACCGCCACTGTAGAAGCGCCCATTGCCGTATGCAGGGGCTACACCGGAGCCGGTTGCTGTTCGGCCGCCGGCTGACGAAGACGAAGAGGCGGCACCACGGTTATTGAGTGGAATTTAGTATATTCCTGATGCCTGTCGTGTTCTCCGCGATTTATTAAGAACACTTCTGCTGGGATTGTCTCGCTTACCTTGACGACTCGCTCGAGCCTGATTTGGAGGACGACCTACCCCCTCCCCAACTACCTGAACTGTGGTCCCTACGCTTCCATAGACAAGAATAGTGAGATCCGTTAATGTATGTCTGCTGAGATTGAGTGGTGATGTCGTGTGTTGCTGTCAAGTTGGTTGTCTGCCAAACAGCAACAGCTGCGACGGTGGTTTGCAGGGCTGCGCCGATGACCACGATCGGATGGAGCTTCATGACGTCTTATGGCACCTTGATTCGATGTTAATACTGGGAAATAGGTTGACGAAAGAAAGCCACCTGAAAGCGACGGAAAGGGCGTTATATGCCCATTGTCTGGTGGTAGAATATTGGCCCCGGTCATTAGGCAGCCAGCCATCTCATCGGCTGTCACGTCAGCCGTGTGGAACAGCGTATGTGGAAATAATAATGCAACCTTGAACATTAATATTCTCGACTGTGCTCAGCCAGGCAATCGTAGGCCAAATGTAGCGGGGACAGGATCCGCGCCATTTCCAACCACGATGTTATTTTCCACTTCAAATTCAGGCAGCGGATGCCCCCGGGAAACAGTCCGTCCTTACTGCGGCGAATAAAACTGACATCAATTGTATGAGCTCTGAACTACTGGATGTTGTTATAGCCTCTACTAGACGATTCCATCAAGTGGCGTTTCGGTGTAGCATTTGAAATGCTTCGTTTCACAGTTAGGACTTAGTAATAGATGTATACCTCGTCTCGCGATGATCATTGCCAAAAGAAACCTAAAGAGCCTTCCTAAATAGGGTACTTGTGTAGGGCAGCGGCAGTGCTCGGCCTGCAGCCAGCGGCCCAGCAGTGCTTCTGGCTCCGGCAGTGTCTGTGGTGGAGTATTATGAGTCCAGAAACCATCCGCATGTGATATGGAGAATGAGAGAACAGCAGGTGAGACTAGGTTGTGTACACAGTTCTCCGGCAAAGTCTAGGAAGTGGATGATTATACAAGACTTGACCTTGTCGGGTAGATAAATGACGTCAGAAGCCTGCGTCAACCACACAGGCTCCTGAGTGCACGCCGAAGCCCTAAATCCATGCACTTAAGGAATTACTCGAACAGGCAATACTTGACGAGACCATTTCCTGTCCTGATCCTAATGACGTCGACAGCATGGGCTAATAGACTAACAACCACTAAATGCTTACTTGTCAGGTCCTTTCACCAACCATTTCAGACATTTTTTGTCTCTCATAAACTAGTAGAATAAAAGAGGGAGATGCTACCACCATCGCGCACCTTTTTCTACTTTTCCTCTATCTCCAGTCTCACTACTAGAACTGGGGCTCAAGCCGGGGCACTGAACGAGGCACGCGCTCCCTTCCTTTAAAGACCGCAATCGTCATATTACCAGTTTGCATAACAGAGAAGTGATGAGAGGATATATATATATGTATATATGTAGATTGCTCAAAAGCTGAAATTTGTACCCGGCGAGGATGTGGGTGAAGTCTGATTCCATAGATGTAGAAAATAAATTGTGCTCATTGCGTAGTTTCCTCAAAATGTGGGGCCTGCCTCAACGTCGGGTGGGAGGATTCCCATGGAAGAGCGCGTGGGTGCAGACAAACAGGCATTGCTGGCGCAACCGATCTCAGCCACAGGTTTGATCACAGGAGTCGACGACGAAAATCAGCCCAGGTCTGGGATTGGCTGTGGCTGAAAGACGGCATGAGTTGGTGCCTGGAAGTACTTTATGGTCCATTAATACATTCGAGTATTCATCTTCCGTCATCGAAAAAAGAAAGCCCCTTAACAATTGTAGACCGTTTTATCTTCGTGTTTGGAGCAACCGCTCCATACGTAGTCAATGCAACAGGACCAATCAATACTATGCGAAATGGAGTGGCTCACAAACACGGCTAACCATCTTTGGAACGTTTAGTTGACCCGAATAATTGATTATCAGCGGATGTTGATGCAAGGGACGCAGCAGCGCTTCACTGATTAGCAATGGGCGTAGATGAACTGGTTGATGCTGCAGCCAATCAAGTTCTGCCGTAGAATGAAGAGGTCGTCCAACGAAACCCTGTCACAATATGCAGACTTGTCGGGCTACAATTCAGATTCAGTACAAGGATGTTTAATTCATGGTACTGTACAGTTGTGAGCATATGTAGCTTCCTCTTGGGAAATCAACATGTCATTCTTTAAACTCTAGCAGGACTTGCAGTCACATCGGTCTACCTTAAGCGTAATCTTAGTCGTCCAGAATTGGCTGTAACGTAAGCCTCACAAGTAGGAGTATTAATAGAAGCCAACTTTCGAAAGTACTGTAAGGCCTACACAAGTATAGGAACCCTAACCAATCAGCATTGGCCCGAACTACAGTGCGACTAAGTCGATGATTTACATACGCCGATTTAAACAGATACATGCTTGCAGCTGCGGGGTAATAGAATACAGTATCAATTATTGATTACGTCAAAGATAGGATGTTCATCTGGCATCCCTTGTCACGTGCTGGTGAGCATAGAGAAGGCCATGGACCGTATGGATGGATGCCACGACCCACTGGAAGCATGTCAGCGAGACTAACCTGAGAAGTGTTCAGACATGTAACTTCTACCAGGAAATGTTTTGTATCCATCCCAGCCCATATCCATAGCTAATATAGCGAGCTCATTTCTCTCCGATTCCGCGCGACCAGCAGCAACGCCATCGTCATAGCTACCATCCACCACCAACACCTCAGCGCCCTCAGGCCTGATATGCGCCCTCGTAATCTCAGATATAAAACTAGGAATATATGTCATCACCAATATCCCGATATACTTACCCATGCGGGCAATAGCACGGCCCTAGTTCCCTTCGGTGCAGCTCACCAGGCTAAGTCCCTCGGCCCTTGCCATGCTGCCTAGATGAGCCCAGAACTGGCTTCCAGGGTTGTCGTCCATGAAGGCCGCTGGGTCTAGGCGTAGTCTGCCTGTGAAGGCCCTGTATACGGCCTAAGATGCGCCGAGGATCTTGAAGGATGGAAGGCCGAAGCGATTTGATTCGTCTTTGATGGAGATATGGCCGATTTGGACTTCCTCGGCCACCTGCGGAAGTGAGTGCAACGGCGTCTGTTTGTAGCGGAGCAGATTCTGGTAGAAGGCAAGTACTTGGGCCGCCGCGGATGAGCTTGGGCCGTTGACGACAGCTTCCGCGGCTGACTTGGTGATGAAAATGTGGCCCATATTCGACGAGTTCTGAGATGTATAGTGATAGAGAGGATGTTGTGCGGTACAGTGTTCGCTTTGGAACTATATATGTGTTCGTACTGCTTCAAAAAGACCAGAATAGCTGCTGATGGCACTCTGTCATGCAAGAGGGATGAACATCGCTCTTAGCCTTTGGTACAGTGTGGTTTTCTTGACAGAGAAAGTCAACCCTGGCCGGCTACGCGGCCCGAGCACCGAACACCGAATGGACGCCCGTGGAGTCTGGGCTGAATAATGTGTCGTGCAGAGGGGACAGAAACCTGTAGATTGGTACTTTCGAACAGAGACGGACGCAAAGGAGTTTGTGATTCTACCAGAGAAACAAAACTGATATGGAAATAGGACTAAAGAAAGCGTTCAGACATTCACATCAAGAAAGGCAACTGAGCAGCGGTCGGCAGCAGCCAAGCGTTGTTACCGGGCCGGCCTAGTAGAGTTCGCTAGGAGGTGACACCGGGAGCCGGAAGTTACCTAGGGTAGGACGGACAAGCGACCATCATCCTCATAATATTGACTGCCGGGCAGTGGGTAACAATCTGATGTTCTCCCGCGGTCATTTAATGATTGGTGATGATGAAATTGAGCTTGACTCGGTCATTCGGAAGACAAAACATTACCGCAGTGTGCAGTTAATCGATGGTCTGTCCGCGAGCTGTCCGTGGGCGGCATTTTGCAAATCGAGCGTCCGTTAGTGGGTGCGCGTATCCGTATACAGCAGATGCAGCGGGCCGTGGCTATAAATAGGGCATTGCGCGTCTAAAAGCCCTAAGCCTCCGCAGACTACCCATTATGGGTAAACCTGCTACCATACTGCGCCCCAGTTCTTGGCGCGAGTCTTCCGGGCCCCTTGACTTCGCAGTGATGCCGTACATATAAATTTCTGAGCGCCTATCGTATAAGTCATGCCCTCGGTACGAAGCTCCAGTCTTAAATTTTATCATCTAAATTACTCAAGCGCGTTCACATTAGCCACGGTTTTGAACCAGGCGCCCCACTCGTCGCTACCATGTCCGAAGCTAGGACGTCGGACGCGACGCCACCCGAGAAGACGGTGATACGCAGGCCACACAGGAAAGCAAGGACAGGATGTACGCTATGCAAGCGTCGCCGCATCAAGGTCAGTAGCAGATAAATCAGTGAAAGGCTAGCTTTAGAGGAATTAATGGTAATTGACACGTATTATAGTGTGGGGAGGAGAAGCCGCAATGCGCAAATTGCCTTTCTCAGGGTGCAGAGTGTGTTTATGAGCCCGTCACGTCGCGGCGCATGACATCGAAAGCCGCCGCGCCGGGGCCGTCGGCGCCAAGCACCCCAGAGGACCCTCCAGGATCGATGTTCACCCTGGAACACATGGAGCTACTGCATCACTACACCGCATCGACATCCCTCACATTCTCCTCGTCCGCCCCTACCAGAATGGTGTGGCAAGACCGTGTCCCCCGCATCGCACTCCACGCAGAGTATGTGCTACACGCACTACTAGCCGTGTCCGCGCTCCATCTCTCCCATCTACGACCAAATGCCAGGAGTTCCTATTGGGCCACGGGGGTAAAGCTCTACGATGCGGCGCTCAGTAAAGCACAGGTTGAGATGGAGAACGTCACGGAAGCAAACTGCACAGCCATCTATATATTCTCGACGATAACCTGCTTCTACTCCCTGGCCCAGAACGGAGAGCTCGCCTCGCAGTCAGACCACGTGGAAAGGCTCGAAGACGACGACTCGGACCTCCTCAGCTGGGTCTTCCTCTTCAGGGGCCCCAAGACATTTCTCAAACTGCCTTACAATACAATCCTGCACGCAGGAGAGCTGGCGCCCATGTTTGAGCAGGGTTCAAAACGCGCTCTAAGGGTTCGTGCTTATCCCACATGCGACCTCAGCAGTATTATGGACGAGCTTCGAGGGATAGTCCCCGATCCCGAGGAGCAGGTCATTTACATCAATACCATAAAGCACCTCCAAAAATCTTTCCACGCCGTCTTCGGACAAGCGTCTGCAGAGATTGAGACAACGGATATCTTTGTCTGGCTTTTTGACGCGTCTGACGAGTTTATGGACCGTCTCCGGAGACATGAAGGACCTGCTGTGGCCATCTTTATTTGCTTCTCGCTCCTCGTCAGTCAGCTGCAAGGGGTGTGGTGGGCAAAGGGATGGGGCGAGTGGATATCGGTCCGTCTGCGCCGGGGGTTGCGCGATGCGGAGCGGTCTTTTTCCGGCAGGCTCATGGAGTTACTTGCTTTAGTCAATGATACCCAGCACGAGCGTGATGGAGACGTCGCAATGGCGGATGAGGTAGATCAGCAGTGGACTCCGTATCATCTTGAACATCAAGGTGGTAGTTAGATGTAATTTCTCGAGAAGCTGTATTGGGCCCTCCGGCAAAGGTGAATCACGTAATCTTGTAACACGACAACCTAAGATTTATGATCTATCGACGTGGAAAAGAAGCTGTGCCTCTGAGCTCCACGAAATTTGCAAACCATTCTACCAATTATCTTGGCGAAGTCCGCTACCTACGGAGTACAGGCACTGCCCCAGCCAAGATCCACATCGGAGTCGGAGAGATTCTCGTACCGACTCGTACCGAGCTCACAGGGACTACCCCTTGTCTTACATTTCATCGAACTTCTGTACCCTGCAACAGAAGTGGCACTACAAGCTAATATGAAGGGTAGGCACATATCAAATAAGAACAAGGGAATAAAAACCTGGAAACCTGCCCACTCGTCATCTCTCTCACCTAGACACGGTCAAGTGGTTTTCTTGGAGTGGTCTTTCGAAAACAGTTCCATGTGAGACCGTTCAACGTGGGCCATGCCCCATGCATCTGCGGCGGAAAATCGGGGCTTTTTGCGCCACTTTTCACATCAAATAGTGGCGGGGTCGATCTACATGCCTGCTGTAACATAGTTCAGCCGCACGTTCTTGGGCGGCTATTGGTCTTTCAAGTGCCATTGTCGGTACCACCCTCGGAATCGCAGCGTTTGCTGCTTTTGGAGGAGTCTTCATTTGTCCCTTTCCCCTGCCCTTCCTCGACTCTATCCTAATGGCGCAAACCTATCGGGGTATGATTACCGCCTCAGACCGGTCCCTATCTGGTACAATATAGCAGCAGCAGCGGCATTATGGATTGTACTTGCTGGGTTCTTTATTCTCTCATGCACTTTTCCCTCGCTACGAGAACAAGCCCATGCTCTTGGGGGCTCTCGGGTGGTAGAAGTTGTAGTGAATATTCCTCTTCTACCTCTTGCAGGTATGTGTTATTTGATAGGTATTATCAAGGCTCGGACCCACTACACTGCAAATCCACGTGGACCACAAATAAGTGGCCCATCTCTATTACATCCACTTGTCGGCCCTCAGATTACGTAATAATCCACTACACTTGGACCTGAAAGTGGATGTAATGGAGTGGATTTAGGTGGATTTAGGTACAGGGGGATATTCCCTGACCCTGTACGGTTCATAGTACTTATTTTTGTATATAGTTGCCTATTAAATCGAGGTACCTGGACCCAAGTTAGCCGAGGTCGATCACCCCTACAGCTAATCTTATAACATTATACGAGAAACTACCCCTATTGAGCGCGTTTTCTACAGATTTCCTGCTTTGTTTTTGCCAAAAACCTTTTTTTTTTTGACGATGTCAGCCAGGCCAACCAGGCCAGCAGCAGCAGCTCGAAGACCGTCTTTTTCGCCATTTCAGAGGCTGGAATTGGTCAGAACGCGCTCGTGATACTAGCTCTTGGCTGTGGGACTTTGGCTATGATATTCAACGTCATGGCTTACGCAAATGGGCTTGCAAGTACTGTATCCTCGGAAATCGTCCCATTATTGCGAGTTTTACCTCTTCAGGTCTCCAGATTTTCCATGCACAGCTATTTTGATGTTCTCTTTGCATTAAAGGCGATATGAGGCGTTGTAATTCTTTTGTTGAAATCGGTCCGGCGTAACAGATGGGGATACATAATTTACAGCTGGAGATACATACAAAATATGAGTATTTTCCCTCCTTTGAGTATCTCTTAACGCATTTAGAGGAGCTCAAGCAGAATCATGACCTCCTTGAGGGCTTGGGAAAGGACAGCGCTGATATGGTTGCTACCTATATCAACCTTGCGTGGATGAAGCTTAACGAGTATTACGATAAGCTCTGGCCTGTTGCGTATATCGGTGCTGTAGTCCTTCACCCTTGCTTTGGGTGGCCGGCGCTGCAATACCACTGGGAAGGACATGCGGATGCGACGCAGTGGGAAGAAGATTACTCGACAAGACTTAAGAAGATGTGGAAGGAGGAGTATGCTACTCGCGTGGTTCCTGGCTTAGCGGTGCTGTCGACAGCGAGCAGCCGAAGGGCGCTCTCTGGATATGACGCGTTCCTGGCACAGTCGCTCGGCAAACGCAAAAGGGAGCATCCAGATGACAGAGCGGGATATCCTTCGCAACGGCGCCCAGCGCTTGATGAGTACGAACGTTATATCCAGACTTTTACCCCCGCCGACGACAAATACCAATTCAGCCCTCTTTCTTGGTGGAAGGAGCACGAAATGGAGTATCCGAACCTCTCTCGAATGGCCTCTGACTTGCTGTCTATCCCTACAATGTCAGCAGAGACTGAAAGGTCGTTCAGTAGCGCGGGAAAGATGGTATCACCTTTACGAACTCGTCTTGATCGACACACTATTGGGATGGCGCAGAGTATGCGGTCATGGAGCAGGGAGGGTATTGTCCTACCCTCATGGTAGTGATGAGTGGGATCGGCGTTAAGACGTGAAGATCGGAGATATCCGTTGGTACGAAACAACCAACTGCAATCCAACTGAGAGCAGCCTCGTCCAACTTCAATCCAACTGAAATATACTTGGCCGGATGTCAATCCAACTGCGAGGAGGTACCAGTTGGGTTGAATTGGTTGATTACGCACTCTGCTTGAGTGACCCTCTACTTGCTTGCGTCATTGCTCCCGCTGCTGCTGCCACTTGGAGGAGTATACGTCGAAATCCCATGGCCGTTGTTGTAGTACGTGCTACCATTGGGGTTGGAGTAGTAGTATGAACCGTCGCTGCAGAGGAGTTAACGGGCCTGCTTTTAAGACGAGCCGGCGACGGATACCAGCGTACGAATTGGAGTAGTGGTAGGAGTTCGGGTTAGAGGCGCCGCTGCCGTAGTCCCGGGTGCAGTAGTGATTGCCCTGTGACGACGTCAGTGAGTTGAGTGATAGCAACGGCTATCAGACGCGGAGGCTATATCATACTTGGCTATTGGACCCTGAGCTCTTGTACGAGTAAGGCATATTGTAGCGTTGAGGAGGACACTCAGCAATGGCAGAAAGACAGAGAGTTCATGGGAACACAGGGCTTCGTTGGGCGGGCACGGGCGCCTAAATAAATACCCCGCTCGAAAGACCGTGATGCTGGCGACGTGGCGCACAACATTTGAGACAGCTCTTTCACGCCTATTGGAGTTTCCCCTCACAGCATGAAGTAAGCCGACGGCCACAGACCGCCGCGTTACTCGGAAGCGAATCATCGACGGGCAGCACATATCGATAGGGATATCCATGGAGCGACGGAGCGCCACAACACCGCAATTTAGAGTCCATGCCCTCAAGTACCGCATGGTTGCGTACGGAATTCGAATGCAAGAACAGGTTGACCACTTTGCATGCGTGTGTTTTGAACCCACGTTGAGGTCAAAGCTCAAACACAGGCTGTATCAGGCATCGCCAACAGCCTCCCTACAAGGATTCTGCACCACAAATCAGGCCCCCCTTTACGTATAAGGAACCAACGCATTGACGTGCACCTAGCAGGGTTCTTTAAGATAATTCTCATCAGTTGACTGGTGCCAACGATGGACCCATGGCCCAATTGTCTGACACTCTGGCACTCAACGCACTACCCCAGATCGGGTTTGGCGCCGTTCTCTTGTCGTGCTCCTGTCCCACATAACCGCGCCACCTCCCTTTCTCTGCTCTTTTGTTCCTGTCTTCATTCCAAATACGTGCTGGAACAGAAACGGCAAGTCCAGACATCACCTAACAATGTCATCGACCACCAATATACCCACGCCGAGCCAATGGTACGACCGTTACCGCAGATGCGAGGATGGCTACTCGCACGAAGGAAAACTGGAACTGATCACCTGGGCATCGACGACTGGTGGGAACCGCATGGGATGGGGCAATTGCCTGGCTTCCGAATCCGACGAACTGAAAGAAAAATTCGAGAAGGAATTCAATTCCAACGAGGAGAAGATGTACGAGTACTGGCCACAGGGTTTCCGGTGGACCTGTTGCGGAACGGAGGGAGACCAGCGATTCGGATGTGACCATCATGGAAACGGAAGCATGCCGTGTAGCTGCGATTTTTGCAAGGTTAGTTAGTACTTTTACGCCCTTTTTTGGCACGAAATAAAGTCATCGGCTTATCCGAAGCATAGATGGGCAAACCAATTCCGGACTCCATCCACAAAAGCCGGACAGAATCTGCTGCCGGAAAGGGTCTTAGACTTTCCAGAGGTCCGGATTCGAGGAGCCTCAATAGGAGCCACGGCGATATAGCGGAAATCATGTGCTTGGCCCTGGGGATGCCTTAAAAATTCTACATCACCCCTTGCAGTTTACAGCGGTGGTGCAAATGGTGCAAGTGGTACAAGCGGTGCAATCAGCCGAAGGCTGCAACTCGGCTGGCATGGCAATTAACCCTTAATACACTATTCGTTCAGGGCATGGCATACACGATTGTTTGAGGACGCACGCGCTACCTGCAGTGTTGCAATTTGGTGTCTCCAAAACGGTGATCAGCTGCAAGAATGGGCAGCCGCGAAGCTCAGCGAGCATCTGAGAAAGTGGTCTGTAGTATCTGTATCTCCCTGGTCTCCTTGGTGTTTTTGATCTCCTTGCTTTTCCTGTTGTATGGTTATTGTTGTATAATAGTACATTCTTAAGCGGACCGCGGCGGACCGCCCAAATAGTTGACCTGGCTGGTGTAGATTGAGGTTGATCCTGCATGTCTGAAATGCTCCATTTTGGTGGGGAAGCCGATTTTCCCACCAAAAGTCGTCCACTTCGGACTGGCACTGCAGCCACGCCAACCACTCTAAATTAATGAAATTAATTGAAAATAAGCAATTAAGAACAGTTGGCACCAATTGGTGCCAATTTCAATTGACCATTTTGCCCTGGGTGGGTGCTGGGGTTGATGAAAGTTGGCCAAGTTGGTAAAATTGATCGGGCATGTGATATGATCGGCTGACTGGTGAACCACGTTATGGATTTCTTTACTGAAAGGAACAACCTTATCATATGATGCTACCTCCTTATATAGACGTGTTATTAATGCTCTCACAGCGATAAACAATGTCTTTAAAAACCCGAATACTCCATATATATTCTTACGGCTTGCCTATTTTCGATTCAACAATATGATCAAAACCCTCAAAGTCATTACTCACAACAACAGAAGAAGTGGACGGATAAACACGGCTGTTGGGCATAGGAATGCCAGCAAGGCTGTTGACATATACCTTGGTAGCCAGCGGCAACCGCTCGGGCGCACAGAGAGCCTTCGTAGGATAAGGCACGCAAAGCGATAGGCTTGTCTTATAGGTTCATCACCACTGCTTCTGGCGATATGCGCCGATAAAGCCGAGAAATTGATGTAAGTAAGCCGTGACCAAGCCGTCAACAGCGTGGAAAGATTTACTAACCGTCGAAAGTAAAAATCACTTTATATTGAACGAAACATTGAGTTGCATATCGCGCAAGATGTTACAGGCCTGCCCTCGAGAGGTTCTGATAGCAGCCGAGTATCTCGAAGACATGGCGAAGCGAGCAGTTCTTGAAAACTTCGACGAATGCCAGATGAACAGTGTTCTGAACAAAGTTAAATCAGGTCTAGCCGGGGTTTCCGCATGGTACACATAGGCTATAGGTACTGTATATGTAGTATCTCTAGCTTACTAAATAATGACTTGAAGTTTGCGATCTGAACATGCTTGCCTGTCAAGGTGGGGTGTTAAGTGTGGTACTTTCGGGAACCAAAATCTAATTCCATATTATTTGCTGGTTGATCAGTGGGAGTTTGACCAAAATGCTTACTCATTCGGTTTAACATATCGCCCAAGGGACCTTACTATCTACAGCATTCACATGACACCACCAGCGCCTCGAGAAAAGACTCCGGGGTACAAGATCGTCCAGATCGGGATATATTCGCTGGTTGATGAAGCTTCTTATCGCCAGACTATCGTTGTATACAGAAATATCAGAGACCTTGCACAAGAATATCGTGATCGTGTTGTCGCTGAAGCCAACTCAAGGGCCGTGCAGAGGCGTGAGTTGCGTGCGCTCAGTGCCTCACCCGCTCTTGAGCACCCTGCGAGATCTGAGACGGGCAGCATTGGCTCGCCCCAGGAGAGAGAAAAGACTGCAGACTCGACAGAAGACGATGGCAGGTCCTCACCGAATCCCAGAATATGCGGCAACAGTAGTGAAGGGCCAGGAAACGAGCAGCAAGATGTAGGATCAAGCGATGATAGTGAGGAAGAACAAGAAGGCGACCATGATGATGGGTTACCAGGCAGTGGAACCCAACCAGCTGCAGATAACCCATCAATGAGTTTCAATGTCAGACCCAGCTTTGATGAACCTTTGGATTGGAAAGACCGCTTACGTAGAGGGTCAAAGGATTTCTGAGCATGAAAGCGGTAGACCACGCCTCTGATTAAGAACTGAACAGATATGTTAGCAGGGCAACATGACCATGTTAACATGTACTACTACTCACTTGCTGATCTCTTTTATAAAAGTATCGCCCCTTAGAGTGAATGGGAGTGACGTTATTTAGTTCTTAGGTGGTGCACATGACTGATGCAGTATGTAATAGGGAGGTGTAAGGAATTGTGTTTAGTAGTGTGTTAAATATTAGTGATATACAGTACATTATTATACAGTAATTACGGAAGAAAGAACATCACACACCCGGTGGATGGATGTAGTCCGACCACTGCTGGGCCGCACGATTTGGAACCGCCGTAGCATCCACTCCAAACCAGTCCTCCATCGCCGCTTTGAATGTGCCCTGGACCCACTCTCTGATGGCTTTGAGAGAGGCGACCAACACATAAATATCCAGTATAGACTCCGTACAACCCATCTTCACAGGCCCGTATGTCGTGATCGACTTGGCCGCGTCAAAGCAAGCAAAGTACAAATCCCATTGATGTCCCACTGACCTAGATAATCATCCACTTGGACCAATATTCAAACAAGTAGAAGCTGACCATTTGCAGAGTCACATTAAAATGAAGTTACGGACCGAAATCCTCAAGAAAGACCGCCGCGCAGCAGGAAAACAAATCCTAGACTGCATGTGGGTGTATGTCTACAAATTCAACAAGCATGGCGTTCTTCAGAAATGCAAAGCAAGACTCGTGGTCCGCGCAGAGCAGGCCATCGGTCGATCGGATGGCCAAATCCCATCCGATTCCGATATCGATTTGAAATCGATCGAATAGACTGAAGCCCATCCGATTCCGAATCGGATTGGTCTATATCGGATCGGATCCGATCCGATTTGCCTATATCCGATTCGGAATCGGATATCAGATCTGCTAAATCGGATGGGGTGCGTATTTGAGGCTATTCCCAGTTATATTAGCTACGTTGTGCCCATCTAGTTAATTCCCGTGCAATATCACTTTGTAACGCCGTGCTAGATGCCCGATCTAGCAATTCAAGTGGCAATTCAGCCTTGTAGACGCCTGCTTTGCTCCAAGACCTAATACACTGGCTGGCGCCAATAACGTGCCGCTGAAGACAAGATCTCCGTGCTGACACCATCTGCCCGACGCTACTAAACTGACGCTCAGTTTCTGCTGCTGCTGAAGGTATCGTGAGGAAGTCAACTGCCATATAAGACAGCTTGGGGAATCGTTTTGTGCCAATATCCCGCCACCACGCGATTGGGTCGTTTAGGTACGCCTTTGAGTTGACTACTGGCTCAACAAGGTATGTATCTAGCTCGTCTTGTTGTATATCCTCTCGTTGTATGGGCTCAGGGTCCTTGCCTTTGCTGCCCCTTCTCCTCTTGTTTGCTAGCCGTGTATCTTGTGAATTAGGAACCTCGTCGTCGGCGTCGTTCGCGAAGAAGCGTTTGCGGCGTTGCAGCATGTCGAGGACTGGTTGTTGTTCGACCTCAGTCTGGGGGTTAAAGTCAGGTCGCGGTCTACTAGAGGATTAGTTAAGCAAAGACTATTAATATATGTATAACTCACTTATTTTTATAGTCCTCCTCCCAAAAGGCGCACGCGGCGGCTTCAACTAATTCGTCAGATACGTCAGATACGTCAGAATTGTTGTACTCAGTATCAACAAAAGGATCAGTATCTAAAGCATCATCATCCTCATCCTCACTAGCCGAATCCTGTTGCGCAAGGTCCTCCTCAGGGTTGATGGCAACTTCGTCAAAGGCACGTTCTAGAGCCTCGTTTTCCTCGTCCTCGTCAGCGAAGCTGTCTTGAAGCCAGTTTCGGAGGACCTGGTCAAGCGGCAGGCGCTTACAACCCTCACCATACATCAAGGCGCGGGTACAGAGCTGCAAAACGTGCGGACCACAGCTAATCTGCCTCTCCTCAGCGTCGAGCCCGAGTGCTTCGCCAATCTTGGCCATCGTTGTCCTATTCTTAGACTCGTTATCCAAGGTACAGTAGCCCACGCAATCTTGAATCTCAAAAAAGCGGATTATGGCTAAGATTTCCTCAGCAATATCAGAACCTCTGTGGCGCTTCATCAAAGGTGGCAAACCTAACAAGATGGTCCATCTGTTGAAGTCTTTGTCGATGAAATTGGCAGTCAACCCTACGAATGACGTGAATCTCCTCGAGGTCCAGCCGTCAAACGTTAGATGGATCAAGCCGCGCGCGCTTCGAAGGAAAGCTCTGATCTTGGGTAGGGCGCGGTGATATTCACGCAAAAGGAGGCGAACAAGGGTTTTCGAGTGTGGTAGGTCCTTCTCCTCAAGCACGGGGTTGTTATACAGCTGTTGACGGCGCCAACGAGTATCATTCACGATATTGAATGACAGATTCGAGCAGACAAGCCAGTCAAGTATCAATAAGTCGTTCACCGGCTTCTTGAAGCGTATTATTAACTGCCCGTGGACTGCTTGTTGCGCCGGTTTCGAAAAGTCGATCATGGAGTTGAGGGTCCTCTGCGAGGGTACAGGCGTAGACTCGGCTTCATTAATCTGCACAGCATTCTAGGCGTCAGCTTATGAACCCTCATCTATTTTGTCACATACCTTAGGGTCTATAACGCCATGGCTATCCTTTAGATGCTTCTCGATGGACCTGCTAGTTGTAGCCACGAATTTGGTATCCTTCGCAGGTTTCTTTGCAAGAAAACAAGACTCGCACACCCAGATCTGATCTTGGTTTTTAGGCCGAGAACAATCTCTGAGTCTGAAGCCATATCGCCACCACCATTTGCGTTCTTTTGTTGGGTTATGGTAGTTGGCAAGCCCTGGGTAAGCTGCCCAGCGTTCCTCAGTCCAAACGGAGTAATCAGGGTAGCCCACGATCTCGGTATCTTGTGGCGTGGAGGAAACGAGGGACGAGGGCGTAGGTGAGTCCATTTTTGGCGCCCGCGAGGTCGAAAAAGAAACAATTCTTCGAGTACTAAAGTAATGTAGGTATGAATAGGTAAAGATTCTACGCGTTCCTCGCTTAGTAATATACCTGGAACGGCCCTAACCAGGGCCTCTAGCGCCTTTAGTTGATGTCGGAAGTCTCTGGGGGCAAGGGGTTGCATGAGGGCAGATCAGGATCTGAACATTCTGTGCTATGTTGCGATGCCTAACTACATTGTGATTCCAGTGCGTCTAGCCACCCATCTTGTAACCTGACCTGCCAATCCCTCATGGATCTCGATGCACGCTGGCCTGAGCGAGGCTCAGCCCTGACTTGGGCGCCGTATGGGCCTGAGCGGTGCTGCGGTGCCTTTCGCCGATACTACGGTGCCCTTCACCGGGCCCCCGACGGGCCCGAAGTGCTGCCTTCCAACAGTTGATGAGGGTCGCGATAACCTCACATCCGAATCGGTCAGATCCGATATCGATCGGATGGCCTCAAAATATATCGGATATCGATCGGATGGATGAGCCATCCGATCCGAATCTTAATCGGATGGCTGGCAAAAAATCCCATCGATCATCTATCGGATCGGATATCCGATTCGGTCAGATCGGATAGCCGACCGATGGCCTGCTCTGGGTCCGCGGAGATCAACAAGCGCGAGGACAAACACAAGAAACCTACGCAGCAACTCTCGCGGGACGGTCATTCCAAACACTAACCGCCATTGCCAACAAATTTGATCTCGAGCTAATCCAATACGACGTTGTCAATGCGTTCGTGTACGCTCCTATCGATCAAGACATCTTCATGAGAATGCCTCGAAACTATTAGAGTGTTATTAGAGTGTTGAGTGTATATCTGCTATGGGTAAGTCCCTTATTCCTCTTATCATTTTTAAAGGTCTTAGTGTATAACAACAGTGGTTTCCCGTTGCCCTCAAAGATTATAATGGTTGGTAATTTACTGCCACGAAGAAGTGGTGGATGGAGGAAAAGATCGCCATTGACTGGCTAAGGAGAGTATTTATCCCTCTGACGGCCCCAGAAGACCCTAAAGAACGATGCCTTCTCGTAATCAATAGGCACCACACGTACACAAAAGAGATGCAAGAAAGATGTGGGAATATAAGGCTGAATTTTACATTTGAGGTTTCAAGAGGCGCAGATATATAGACATTATTGGTGATAACCTTGCCCGTACCATGGCGGGTAATTCACTGTCTGTAGGATACGGGCTATCTCAACGTCGTTGAAGAGCTCCCCGTCTCCTTCCGTAGGAGCGGTATAAACCAACTTCAGGGATACTGATGCTGTTTTGGAGACGATTAACTCCATCATAGGAATGAGAAGATGATACATGGTCAGCAGTATGGCCTAGAGAGATTGAAATGGCCGGCATTGATAGGTGCTGGCGGGTCTTGGCAGGCCCCCCTGCAACGTCGTGCTATAGACCTCTTCATACCAGATGAGGCTAAACGCGCCAATGGCAACGCAAGGCGCAGCAGCAGCAGGTATCGCCTGGCTACATGCCAGAATTCTCAAGACTGATTCTCAACGTAAAGAGGCTTCCGTTTATGATTGTGGTCGGGGCTTGAGTGGCAAGAAAGGCCGATATGTCGTATAAAGATGTGAGAAAAGAAAAGAATTGATTCACGTTCCAGCGGAATCGGAAAGGGAGTAAAGAAGCATAGACTGGGTATGGAAACTTGAGATAAAGGCAATCGGGCTAACACAGACTATAGAATGTAGATCAGGAATGCGGTCCACAGGGTCCATGACAGAAATGTTGTCCTTGGGGCAGGAATGTTTTGCCGCTAGGTCACTAGGTGTCGAAAGCGATTATCAGCCATTGAGGAATAGCTGTGTAATCTCTTGTCGACTGACAATAGAGCCCTATTAGCTGGCAAACGCTCTAGCAGAACCATCAGCACCCTCGATCTTGACACTTATTTTTAATGCCGGCGAGGATACCATAACTTCGATGATTCGAGTAAACTCCCCTAGTGCGGAAGAGTCTCAAGCTATAATAAAGCCAGATTTTCAAATGAAAGTCTTTTGGAGTCCTCTATGTCTAGCCGCTCGATGCTCTCTCGATTAACCTGCTTTGCTTTCTTATACTGCCTCTGGGTATAGAGCTGTATCGAAAGCTTTTGCCTTATCGTCTAGGCTAGCCATGTTATTTTGTACGCAAAGACTATGAGGGAATTAATATACACACAATATACATGGGGATAAGGAGAAAGTGATTTATATAAATGTTTGCAGATTATAAGTTTATCATCTCCCAAAAGTTAGCGGACATCATCGAACCACGCTCAAATTGTGAAGCCAGGTCGTTCACAAGGGGGGCATTCAAGGCGTTCAACACCTTGCTTTGGGCCAGGCTGGTTTTCACCAACGTGCGGGAAATCCCGGCGTCGGGCTTCCGGTTTTGGACTTGCCGCTTAATGTCGTCCAGAGCCTGCGTCCTTTTCCACTCCGTGCGGACCCTTGTGAGTTTGAGCTGCCTCATCTTCTCCCAGAGCGCTTTCCGATTTCTGCTGACTTTTGAGTGTTCCGGTGTCTCTGCGGTTGCAGCACATTGATGGGAATGGAGACTGCGTCAATGTTGAGAACGATGAGGACATCCAAAATCCTTTTTTAGACCGTCTCGATTTTGCCAGCGATTGGGGTCATATAGATGAACAGATGGACCTTTTCGCTATATATACCATTTAAATACAAAACCCTCCTCTGACTCTCTTCCCAAACTTTGTGTCAAGAGAAGCCACCTTGTTTTGTTCCTTCTTTAGTCAACATTGTTGCAACTAAGTAGTATAGTATGTTAAAGCTCTGGCTATACAGCGATCCGATGATAACCGAAAACAGATATCGAGCTGAAGCAGCAGGAGACCCCACCTCCTGGACAGCGGCATCCTGGCCAAACTTAGCAGCAACATACTAGCACCGGCTTGTCAGAACAAAGGATCCTCACTAGCCTCCTCGTCTTCCTATTGGTCAGATCAGGGTAGGGGTTTTCCCGGTAGGCTGTTCCGCGGGCAGAAAAAAGGTTCTTCGTGGGCACCGGCAGTTTTCGCTACGCGTGTCTTCCTACGCGAAGGCAAGCCATAGCTCTGGACCATTGAGCTAACGAGCCCTAATTTGTACAAACACGAAGGTAAGTGCAAAAAGATCAACGTAGCCTTTCAAATCCCAACCCTAGGTACTACCAGCAGCAGAGTCACAGACGGAGGGCGAGAGGGGCTATAGGCAAGAGAGGACCTCTCTCGCCCAAATCCATACTTTGCAAAAATGAATACCTTCGCCTTCTTTACAAGTCTGATTATACTTGGGTCTTTGCACTATATATTTAAGGATAATGGTATTCCAGTCCTTGTTTCCTTCAACTTTACAGCAGGTACTCGCTAGATACGGGATAAGCAGTATACCCGCTGACCTTGTCTCCCTACGCCTTACTCTACAAGTTGTCGGTTTTAACGAGTTATTGCGAACTAGTCCTTGATTATGACGATCTTATCCTGCGTTTCTTTACTACCCTCGCTCACTGGAGAGGAGACTAAACTTCTTAGCCGGGGCCCCGGATATATAAAGTAATTGAATCTTCCTAGGAAGTAGTCAGTATTGCCCTTATAGTTGATATACCACAAAATGGGGTATAACCTTACACTGATCGTGGGGGTTGTCAATTCCGTGGTTGGGACACGGGGCGAGGTGTAATATCTCCTGAAGGAGTATGCCGCCAGCTTGTCCCGCCTTTGTGACATCAGACTGGCCGCAATCCTGTCTAGCAAGATATTTAGGACAATGCACCACAACTTGGTCTATACATGCTCCTTTGCAAGCGTAGCATTGCTTCTTCAAAGTACACATAATGTTGAGGCTGTCTATGTTCCCAGACGTTGGTGTTGCTGAACCTCTATTGCGTCTGCTCCTGGGATTGAGCTTAAAGGATTGGACTGACACGGATTTGCGTGTTGTATGTTGTGCGCGCGGCATCAACCGGGAGCGAGTGATGTAATATATACAGTGCAACTTTACCGAGACCGATTCGATGCACGCCTCTTTCGGCCAACACAAGCTCCAAGAAAGCCCTCCAAGTAAGCCTGCAGAGTGACACTACAGCCAGCATCTAAGCACACAGCTGTTAACTTTAATAAACCTCAAAATGGTCAAAGGATTTGGTCCACAGTCTTCTACAAGAAGATTGCCATTCACGTATGCCGCCATACATTCATGAGCTATGATTATGTTACCGTATTGCTTGGTGAGACCGCCACTATTAGCTGTAATTCAACTGAGGAAGGATAGAACCGTTGGTGTAGGTGGTAACGTTAATAAAGAATGCTGCCCTTTTTCAAATCGATTGGCTCAGGGTGATATTGTCGCTTGTTACACCTGAAGAATACGATCTCGAGTATAGAATTTTGCTTGAGGAGGGTAATGCTGAATCGGACTATAGAATGAACTGGATGGCTTGCCTACAATCTATTACACGCTTGCTTTTAGTTGTCTAAGCATTTTACTGTGGCACATGTTCGCCACGGGAATTCGCAAATATAATAACATTATAGCCATACTCCACAGCTTCAAAGCTATGACACTTGAAACGCACTATGTTGGGTGGTGCGAGGCGGAAAACGGCGCGCTCTGATTGGCCGTAGGACTGCTTCGTCAAGAATTTGTTTATACCATCCGTTTTTTAGGCCCAAATATCTGTTCTCTTTCAATTTATCCTCAATCAACCCGTCTAAAGTCAGTTTCATGGCCGCTTTGAAAAGGACTGGGCTGTAGGCTTTCTCCTTGGTGCTGAGTCATCGGTCAGGGCTTGGTAGTACTTGTGGTGCCTACATCCAGTGTAGTCTTTTCAAAAGTACGTTTCGAAAGTACTGTGCGTAACACAATACTAATAAGTACGGTACCATTATTGGAACTAAAATAGGGAAATGGCTCCGCCGCTTCATCTATAAGAGCTGTTGAAATAGCTTGCTCTAGGATAGGTCGTTCTACTGTATGAAATGACTTCAAGTAAAGAAAAGACATTGATTTTTCAAACTCAGCGCCCGCGATAACCTGACCTGCTCAATTATTTGAATGTTACACAACAATGTCTTCACAAACACCGCTACAACAAAGAAAGGCCATTCATACGCTCATAAAGTCACCAAAATAAAGAAACAGATCTTCCATCTATCCCTGGAACTTAGATTGCGAAAGTCGTTACCATTGCCTAAGAAGCTTCTGGCTCTATATCCTGACTATGTTACCAAAGACCACGTGGACATGTCGCCTAAGAACTTTACTCTCACGAAGGAAGGGCAGCGGAATATATCGTTATATTCAGACGCGTGTTTACCACCCTTTCGATATCCACAGAATGGGGGAGACAAGCAACTGCCCGCTATGTGGGAGCTGTTTCCTCATTGGCGCCGGCCTAGAAACATTGTCGACCGGCACTACCACGCTGTCAACACCGATCGGAGAGATGGTCTTCTACGTTGTTAACACTATTACCCTTTTCTTGATGTGTGTCTAGGACATGAATAAGCACATGATATTCTTTCGGAATACTACGAACGAGATCGCTCGGCAGGTAGGTGGTTACGAAGAGACATTCCCAGTCGTGTGGAAGTGGGGACATCCGTGGTTAACCTTCTTACCCAGCTTAGGCTCTCTCTCGAGTAGTTCTTTGAGTATAGTCAGAGATGCGCCGCCGAAGAATGTGGTCCGGTCGTGATTCCGAATCCCACTGAAGAGGTGGTCATAATCGAGGTCTTTGCAGCGGAGCGAGTGCAGGGCCTGACTTCCAATGGACAGTACGATTGATTGTATTGTTGCTAAGTGCAAGAAGGTTGTAGGAACTCTTATTACATTTGTCAATGAAATTTAGCGTTGACTTTGATCACAGAAAAAAGCCAATTCCATCAAATCCACTGAAACTCCCTGCTGGGCGAGTGTAGATCAGGCAGAAACTCGAAGCGTTTCCGGATACGGACGGGATTGCCGTGATTGATCAAAGCGGCGTTACCAGCGTTGGGTCCAGGACATAAACATCACGACGCAGCAGGCGGCAGCGATGAATTACTGGGGCGGGGAAGCATACCAGTTCACAGTGACAGATGCGGCAAGAACTTCACCTTGTCATGGCCTGCCAGAGGACTATTTCTGCTTCTTACTATTGAGGATGCTTACACCCATTGAAGTCCAACATGTACGGTGGTAGGAAGATATGTATTGAGTAGCGTACAGTATCGTACACATTATTGTACAGGACGATCGCCCTTAGATCTAGGCTTTTCCTCTCTGGCCTCCTGTGTTTAGGATACGAAGTAGCTGAGTGATATCTACGCTTAGAAGCCCACGGATTCTTTTCCCAGCCATTACTACAATGACCTCGTCTTGTTTTTGTTTTTTTTGGTTTTTTTTTATATATATTGCGTCGCCGTTACGGTCGCCGTCGTCGGCTGCTAGTAAGCTCATCAGCTGTTAGATTTATGGGAGACAGCTGGTTGATAACTAGTCCTCCGCGCCCCTATCTGTGCTGCCTGAAACAAGGACGGGCTTCCGTTTGGTTCTCGAACCTGTCAGTGACCGCGACCAAAGTACATAAGCCCGCTGTTGGCTCCCTTTTCCCCCTCTCCTCGCTGGACACGGCACTGCTATTAAAGTCTTCTCTTCATCATGCAACCTCTCATCAACCCAACCTCGGTCCCTCCTATCACCGCTCTACGAGAAAACCTGGATTACGGTGACCCTCAGCTACCAAGATGTCAAGCATTCTACGAAAGCGCCCGGGTTTTCCGAATGACGTTTGTTAGTAGTCAAGGGTGGGAGGGCAGCTCACTGCATGACTGGAGAGCACATCAAACTGCGTTGGGTGAGATGGTTCGATCCTATCTTGTAGTACATAGAAACGGAAGACTTTTCTGGCCTGACGACGATGTGTCAATTTGGTCCAACAAGTGGAAGTACTCGACTCACGGTGCCCGGTAACAACATCCAGCCACCCAAAAAAAATCTCTTCTCGAGCTGATTATTTTCAAGGATCGAAGAGATAATGAAGCAGCTTTTCTGGCGCTTGAACATCCAGCAACATCGCAACATCAAATACAAGAAGAACAAAGGAATGGCTGGCGAGGTTGAGGTAACAGCTGGGAGACGCCTTGATCACATCGTCGTTGATGAGGCCGCCAGTCTTGATGCTGCCCAAGCGCTTGTCGATCTAAAGTATGGGATCGTGCTCATCCTCTACTACCTGATTGTTCGTCTAACGAGAATTTTCAGGTCATCAATAGGCCCTAACCGCACTGCCTCACACGGCGTCAATACGACTGCCATCAGTTTCGCTTCGCATGGCGCTCCATTAGTAAACAACCTATACTCCATTCCCGCTTTTAGGGAATTAAACACTTTTTCTAACATGTGTCGGACAGGGTCCTCGTCAAGTTACTCCCAATACCAATATGGAAGAATCTGCTAGGCGGCTGAGGGGTAACGAGAGACCCTTGGCCCGTCTGATGCCGTTAAAACGGACCGGAAAACGGCTTGCTTGTCTAGGGACAAATCAGCTCACGATCCTGCTCCATTAGCGCTGCCAAATAGATACCGTACCCTTACCAACAGCAGGCCGCGGACAAAACCCTCGCGGTTGATAAGGAACAAGATGGTGTTGACTACCCCGGATTACGCAGTGGATCGCCAAGGAGACACGGATTAAGCTCCAAACTGGCATTGAGGAGTGTGCGCTGATGACTCTGCCCCGCGGTCGAAGAGATCATCTGGGACGTGAAGGGCTGCCGGCGGAGGTGAGTGGGCCAATTGGATCATACTTGACACGGAATATGAGCCCTGGTCGGGCGCAACGCTTGCTCTCGCTGCAATTATTCTTTCCGCCAGTACTAATGCTTCCATGGTTTTACGAGGCATATTTTGATCCAATCCGCGAGTATCAAAGGACACCTTCTCTTCCAGGACTATGAGACGACTAAAGTTGTCGTCACTAACTCTGACCTCCTCGGGATACGGAAGGAGACTGAAAGATTTAGCCTTCTCTCTGAAGCCGCCGCAGGAGCTGATCATCAACACTGCTGTGTCTTCCACTGCAATTGTTGCCGGATTATGTACATCTGTGATGGGCCAACATATCCAAGAACACAGTGGTTTGCGTTTTTTCCAAGAAGGGTTAATTAGCAACAGATAACTTTTCATTCCTCTCGGGTATGGTAGGAATGTGGTGGCATGCTGATAGGGATAATGTTGTGCTCTTTGCAATATTGCTTAAACTCCGCTGATATATGGCTCTCGCGGCCGTCGCCTTGCCACCCTTTTCTATTATGGACTATGGTGGCCCTGCTAAAGGAGAAAGGACATAGCACACTGACGATCCGGCTCAGAGCTAACAACTTTGGGTGGTGAACACACTCCAATCTATATTAGGGTATTCTTGGCAGTGTCAACCGACGCTGTCCCAGATGATAGGGATCAATGATAGTTTTGAAAGATGCCGCTCGATGTTGACGCAGTAGCCAAGCACATCTTGCTAAGCTCCCCCTGAGTCTCCTTGAGCTCCTTCAGCCGACTGCTGGCTTGGAATAAGAGCTGCCAGGTCTACTTGGCGTCTCTCCACAAGAGACATGTTGTTATAGTCGATAATAGCCAAAAGGTCATCGCGCCACTTCATTTCCATGGCAATTCGCTCGTCCCACTCTCGTTGCATCTTTCTGCGGTTCGCTTCACACCAATCAAGCTGTGCAGTCAGGTCGACAACTCTCTTCTCACACTCGCGGAGCTTGTCAGCCTGTCTCTTTAGAATGGTGGACCCGACTGGAGTCTGCTGGGGCTCAAGCTCCTTGAGATGTGACCGGGGGTGATTGCGGGGGCCCAAAGTGTAGTTGTTCTCCTTATTCAGCAGGTCATACTGACTTGCGAACAATAAAGTTTCTTGCATCACCTGCAAACACCTCTCCTCAACTTGGATGTGCTTCTCCCTTGTCAGTGTATTCATTACTTCCAGTTCATTGATCTCGGCTTGGCCATTGTCCTTGTCCTGAGAGGTCTCGTCCTGTAATTCTGTTATGCTTTCGCCAAGTCTGTGTTTTTGCAATATGAGGTCATTATTCAGTTGAGTCTGACCGTCCAAGCTTTTCCTGAGATCTGAGATTTCCTGCTCCGCTTTCTTGTGTATTGCTTGAGATTCGTTTAGCTGCCGAACGAGGCCCTCAAGCTGGATTTCCTGATGAGTAAGCTGGGATTTCAATGCCTGGTTTTCCCTTTCGAGGCGGTACGTGGTTTCGTAGATCGTTTTGTTCCTGTGCTCGGGCGCACGTGGCAGACAGCTTGGGCCACGAGGAGTTTTGAGCAGGGAGACCCTGTCGTCTAACAAGGCATCGGGCGCTTGATCGGGAGCTTGCGGGGCAGGCCCGGAAGGCCTGGGCAGGTTTTCCTGTGGGCCTTCGGCTGTCTGCATTTCGCTGGTTCTACGGTGCTTGTGAGCGACTAGAATAAAAAAAGGTGGGGTTGTCCTACCCGGGCAACGGGACGTTTGGGTCAAAAACGACCCTGGCGCGGCCGCCGAGGGCATACCATCGAGCCAGCTCAGGATCATTAGCGTTGGGGGTGGCTCTGGCGGCACGAGCAGCTGACACTGTGGTCCGCTTCCATTCTTTATTCCTAGCAGCCATTTCAGCTCGTCGTTGCTGCTGCTTGTCGTCGACGTTGTGGGCGGAAGGAAGAGACAAAGGCTCCATCACGAAATCACAAGTTAGAAAAGAGCCTCCGGTGCGTTATTGTTACGAACAAAGAAAAGCGGTACCACTTGGCGTGACCTGTTGGTTGACGGTTGGTAATGTGACACTGCTCAGGCCCCAGGCATTCTTCAGAGCGGGGTCAGGAAGGAATGACTAAGCAGCAAGTCACGGGACCTGTTCAAAAAGCAAGCCTGCATGCAGACCACACTGAGAGATGGACACATAAATATAGCTGAAAGCCATTGACCTTGCTAGAGATCATGTTCATTTAGGTTTTAAAACCAATTCGTAGAGTACAGTACAATGCAAGAAAACATTAAACCACGTTGTCAACTGCCCGCTTCAAGCTCGTCAGGCGAGCGCCAAAGGGGCGCACACCTGCACATCCTCTGCAAAGCATGTCTGCAGCCCCATGTGCTGCTCCCCTATTGCCACAATCGAGAATTCTACAATCACAAGCAATTCCTCATAGATGCCAGATCGGAAAGGGCCATTCAACAGTTCCAAAAGCTCCTATCTTTTCTTATCTTGTTGATGCATCTCGGCCAGGTGCCTGCGTAAGCCTCTAAATGATGCCTCTCACTTGAAGCGAAGGCACTAGCGGGTCTAACATAACAAAACATGCCTGACACACCCCCATACCCATCCCAGCCTTAAGATCCCATGCTATCGATCCGCTGATAATTGATTCCTTCCACTCCCTCGTTCTTTGTTCAGGGTTTGAACCCCGGCCTTTGGGCGGCCTCGGAACGGGCGTCGTGCAGGTCGGCACGGTGAACCAGGTGGTAAGGAGCACCGTGGGTTCGAAGGCAAGACTCAACTTTTCAGTATGATACGGGTGGAAAAAATGGAGAGGTATATTTACTTATGAAATTAAAATGGGCAGCATTTTAGTGATATTCCTCATTTGGATATAAGTCCAACTCCCGAATTCAAAATCCGCAACAAGTTGTTCACTCCGACATTTATACATATAAGGATATCTTCAGATGTAATGGAGGGCTGTTAGCAACCCCAAGCTCAGAATGAGCAGCACCTGCGGACGTGGCCGCGACTCTGCGCGGCCTTTGTGCGCTCGACAATATTATTGACTGTAGGCGACGGAGGAGCGCAGCACTGTCATCGGACCGATCTATCTTTTGCCGTGCCTCTCGGGGCCGTAGTGCAATAACCGCGAGGCAATACGAAAAGACGACCTCCCCAGGAGAAGCCGCCAAAGGGGGCAACAACCGGCTAGGGTCCTGGTATAGCTGCAGTGCCAGTGCGGTGCATTGCAGTTCTGGCGTAATTGAAATGAAACTTCGAGTACCTCGACTATCCACGTTTTGGACTCATGGTACGAAATTTATACTATTCAATAGACTTCTGCAAGGCGATTCGAAAAACGCGTCCAGAGTCTTCATTATTTCAATACTGCGCGAACAATTACTAGTTTCACTTACCGCGTCAGTTCGTACTTGGAGGCTATTAGGACTTAACGAATTCAGCCCCTCACGACTTGCTTCCCACACAATTTAGCCTGAGCAGGAAGTACCCGAAACATCTGCAAGATGCGGACGTTAATGTGCCACCTCGCCGCGTTGGACGCGTTTTTCGCGCTCCGTAGACAACCTACTGACCTTTGACTGCCACCATCCATTGCGATATCGACATGATCAAGACATCTTTTTACCATGACCTCGCCTGATTTTTACGTCGATGTTTCCGACAGCGGTTTCGGGTCGGCCCCCGAATCAACGCCCTGTTCGACGCCCTATCCTCCACGTTCAACTTCGACCCCTTTCTCGACATCCTCGACCCATTCCGCAAGCGATGACCACTACGAACGTACGCTCTGGAGGCATTTCCCGGGCTGGGCATTCTCTGAGCGAGCTAGAGAAACGCGGTGTTGGGCCTGGCAATTTGGTTATGTAAACCTTCAACAGCCTCCGGGTCTTTGCATCCATGCCATCGAACAGTTGAACCTCTTCCATGATCTGGTCGTCATTCTCTTCAATTATCACCCCTTGAACGGCCAGCTCGAGGTGGTCAAGGAGCATCTCCACCACTTGGAAGTACTCATCGAACCCCCCTGAAGTTGAGCGTTTACCAGCAATACCCTCGCCCTGCAGTTGCCTTGTATGGTAATAGTGTCTTTAAATAAGGAATAGAACAACAAATTACTACTCATTTATATAAGCCGGTATTACCATTGCTAACTTTCGTACATAGCTCATTCTAAAAAAATATTTAAGCCTTTTCAATATAGTTTCAAGGAAGAAAACAACACACCACAAGACAAGGAACAGTAATCTGTCAACCACAATTGTTTTAATCCTTATCGGGTCAATCTTTGTAATTGCAATCATCACCGGTATAATAAAATAAATACGCCTATATAGAATGAGTAAAAATGCCTAACGCAGCCTCCATGCTGATGGTTCTATTTCGGGACATAACATCTTGAACAAAGCCTCACCAGCGACTCCGGACCCTATCTATGATAGAAATGAAAGTCGGCATATTATATAGTCGGATAATGTACGATTATTGAAGCCTTATACAATATACCGCGGGCTATTTTGGAATTTTCAAGAATCCGCTCTGTGTAAAGGAGTGTTCACTAGGATAATTTCTCATGACTGCATGCTATTCCATTAGTTGATGAGGGAACATAAAGCCTAACTTAGATCGTTATAACACGAAAGACGGAGATAATTTAATTTGGAAAATCAAGAAAGCCTTCATAATTCTGGTACTCAAAACGTGGAAATGCGAATATCTAGCAAGGATGAGCTTTTCGAGGCTCGCAAATATGGACAAACACTACAGTATCGTCCAATCTGAGAATGCCACCGGCATCACCGAATTACTTCGACGTCTGGAAAGGGACAATCTTGGAAAAGTCTGCACTGGCTGCCATCTACTACACACGCTCGCCCATCCAAAGGCTAGTTTTGAAGAGGTGAATCACCATGCCACACTTAGATTTCGCGACCTTGTCGTGCGCATTGGTCTTGACAGAGTACATAACCCGGACGATCTCACCCGCTCCAGCCTTTACAGCTTGTCCGGTTCGTCCACTTGGGATTTAGCTGGCCTAACGTTGGGGAAGGATTTCTTCCGTATCGGAGAGAAAGTTAACTTCCACAGCTGTCTCGAGGACCTCGACGATATCCAGGGGTTAAAGATCCACCGAATTACCCGCACGATAGTCCCCTTACCAGTCGTTAAACATGCAGTACGAACGGCTAGCCCTGTTGTGTGCCGCTCATTTACCGTCTGTTGTCAACACAATACTGTACCTAGGACACACTTTGCAAAGATACACATTTCTCGTCACGCCTAGCCTACCTCGCCTCGCCTCCTTCCATCTCGTCAGGACTGGGGTCAGCTGCGTTCAGAGGACCTTCGGCGGTGGTTTCGTTGGGGACAGCATCACACTGCTGCTTCCAGTGATCCTTCAACTCCTCTCGTAGAATATATGTTTGTTGTTTCGCCCAGTCCTGTGCGTTCCTGAGCCCTCTCTGACCGTCCTTGAAGCGCTGGTGAGAGATTGTGAGGTTCGCTGAATCGACTGGATATTGGTGGTACTAAAGTCTTCCATCCTCCGATGATTAAGTCGCATAGTGTGCAAACAGGTTGAGATTATTTCCATCTGTCGTAAACGTCATGACTTGTGAATGGCCAGAGGAACATTTGGGCAATATGAGAGACCTGACTGATGATTGAAAGCGAAATATGGCAAGTGCAAAGCGGTCTCCAGGTATCACTCAGCGCGAAAATGATGGGAATAGGGACAGAGGTCTGAGCGAGAGAAGATGGGATGGAGCCATTATGTCATATTAATTACATGCATAACCGAGCCGGTTTCCATCATGATGACTCGATGCCGACCTGTGGCCACGGGGATTGCCCTCCCTTCCCGTTAGAATCTGCCTCCTTCCCAACCTTCTCCAACATATATACATTAGTGCACGATCGTTTAGTTATATTGCTTACTTAATTGGATACAGTGCTTGGTCTGGTATTTTGTACTGTATAGTATATATTGTAAATCACAAAGTTTTTAAGTCTCTAAAAAGAATCGATAACGTTATGCAATCGATCTCTCCGTTATGTGCGACATAATTTCCTTGTACTCGCCTACCTCGGCCCTTACTTACATATCCTTCAATATCTTATAACTTCCATTACAATTGGCCCAAACTACTACTGGTCATCATCTTCAGAGGTAATGTGGCTAAAATCATCAATATCTGAGTTGTCTTTTATTTAAACAAGTTGACCGCTATAAGCGGGCGCATTCACCTGGAAACAACGCTCACAAATATATACTAGACGTTAAACAGGGCTTCGGGGATAGAAAAGTAGTATTAAATCATAATCAATTGTCCACAGCGTCGTGAAAATATAAGTTGTTCTTACTAGTTTGTAAGTACAGCGCGTTGCTTTTGCACTAATATAGCGGCTATTTTCTCAATAATACCCCTAAAACATATTGCATCTGTAAGCGGACATAATATGTCAATATGCACGATTTCTTGCTCTAGACTGTTATTAAGACCAGTCTTGAAGCCGTGCGATGTGGGATACTGAGGTGGCTAGCCTTTGCGAGGATTTATGACTGGTGAGAAATCCTGCCCCGGTCGGCACTTGACAAGGGGCACGCGCTAGTGGCGGCTGATTGAAAACAAGGCGAGACGCGTCTGCAAACAATGTCCAATCATCTGGTTGTGGTGTGTGTGATTTGAGAAGTGGGTCAGAAATTATATTATCCTGTGCAGCCTGCTTTCTCCTTAAACAGATGGACAAGCACCGCTAGTTCATTATTTTCCTATCGTAAAACTAAAAGAATAACGTCAACGACGACTCCCTCATGCCAGCTCGCCCCCAAAAAGTCAGTCCATCAATTCCTGGTCAGAGGGTAACCACTCTTCAACACTGCTATCGTAGTCCACACACAGCCATGTAAGCAGATTCCGGCCCTTTGGCTGACTGCTGACTGCTTCTTTTGTCATGTGCTGTCTTTTCATCATCTTGAGATTCCATGTTATTAATATTTGCTTTGCCGAATGCCCCGTCGTTGTGGTCTCTTTCTAATCCACTTGAGTTTGTGGTATTCTCGTGGATTATGCCTTGTTCCAGATCTCCCCGTCCGACCTGCTCTGCCGGTGGACTTGCACCACTCATAGCTACATCACCGTCTCCATCTCGGGCATATTGCCAACGATCTCGTTCTCTTTGCAATATTGTGTCCACTGATCTATCGTCTGACTCGGTCTCGCTTTCATGGTGCTGTACGGTTGAGTCGCCTCGAGACTTTCTCCGCTGTACACCTGTGGCCTTACCTTCTATCAATACATCACCTGGATTGTCGTGGCCGATCTTTCTTTTCTTTGCGTTATGTCCTATTCTGCGTCCAGGCGCATCTTCTTCGAGTTCACACGATGCCCTGCGTTTCGAATGTAGTCCAGGCGGGTGGAGCTGGTCTGATTGACGCTTGTCATCTAATGGTGCATTACCCAGACCGTCGCGGCCAATCTTTCTTCTTTTGTTCCGGTGCTCGGCTTTGTCCCCAGGTGTGTTATCTTCGCTCGCTTTTGTTTTCTTCCGTTTCAAAGAACGTTTGAGGTCGTCGGTTGGGTCATTTTCACCCTGTAACGAATGCAATCTATCTGGCTGGCCGTGTTCAATCCTTCTTTTTTTTACGTCATGTCTGGTCTCTTGTCCTGGTACACTTTCTACGATTTCATTTTCTGCCCTCCGTTTCAAACCTTGCTTGCGTGGGTCGGGTGCTGATTCTCTCTGTGTTATACCCGTCTGAATTTGATGCTTCCAGGGTACTTGTTCTCCGACAGTACGTACTGCTTGCGGTGTCGATTGCGTCTGAGACGTAAGGTTTTGCACCTGATCTTCACTCTTTGTTACGTAATCGTGCGGATGATCCGGTGCATGAGTACTTCCTCGAGGGGAATGCTCGGAAGGTTGTCGTAGGGTCTCTTTTAAACCCTCCTTTGGCTTGTGCTGTTCTAAGACATCAAGTAGATCCTTCTTTTTGGCCCGTGAGTCGAACGCGATTTTTTCTTTCTTGAGAATCCTTCTGATATCACGGACTGTAAGTTCTTCGCGGTACTTGTCTGTTAGAAAGTCTTCGGACTTCGCCGTCGATTGCGATCGAAGCTGAGCCTCTCGCCTTTGTGCGCGTGTCCTTCCAGGTGCAAGTAACCAGGGGTCTTCGTCACCATCCTTGACCACTCTCTTGTCAGCGGAGCTCCGACCTGCTTCTTGATCCATGTTTTATTACAATTGTCGATACGACAGCGAGCGGCCTGAGCACGTCTGCTGAACCACATTTATATCCAATCTCGAAACCTTTGGCTTGATTTAGGAATGCGAAAGCTGAATCATAAATAGCTGCAAAAGTCCCCGTTTCTTGAACTTAGCACTCAAATCGCTGAAATAGAAGCGTTAATCTTAGAAATCGGAAGACCAATAACTAATTTACACGGCAGTACTTAGACCGCCCTGGCAGCCACTCTGGATCACAGCGGCGCATACCACCAGGATGTGCAAGGTCGAATGAGAGCCCTACATGTTGAATTTGCCGCGATATAGAGTTTTGGTACGCCTAGCTGCTATATGTGCCATATGTGCTGTCTGCCGGCGGTTTGTGACGACTGAATTGATAACTGAGTCTATATTTGAAAGTGAATAGCATTTGATTTGAGACTGTTTGAGGTAAGATTTAACGCTATTGCAAGAGCACGCGATAAAATATATGTCGATACGAAATTATATAGAAGTACAGTCTGTTGGGAGAATTTTGGGAACACTTCTGACGAGATAATGTACTTCTACAAATACCCTAATTGCACAGCTCGCAGCTTTGTATCTACTCTCTGCGGGCTGAGGTTCTAGACTAGGCCTAAATATAGGATCATAGTAAACAACCTGAAACACTTAGAGTAGGTCACTTGGGTGTAGCTAGTCCTCTGTATCAGGATGAATCGGGAAAAGAGATGTTAAGAGCATAGCCTCCAACAACACATAAGCCACAAATCTAAATCCTTTGCACATCCATTGTGTCTTTAATGGTGGCACAAGGAAAGAAATACTAAAGAACGAGATATATTTAGAAAGGACCTCTTAAGGTTTATGTTGCAGCATGAGTTAGGGTAAAGCATAGCCATTCAAGGTTTAAGAAATTGAGTAATGAAAACTAACACATATAGTTATAAATATCTTGAAATCATCATTACACATCTGAAATTCAATCGATATGGACAATTCTAAACAGTCATATGACTTAACTCCACTTTTGGAATATGATTGGTGGGCACAGAACTACGATTCAGATACGAAAGATCAAGAATATTCCTACTAGTATTGGGGCCTGTCTTGTTGGAGCGCAAGGGTTCTAGGAGAAGATTGTTGCTAAAAACGGATGAGTAGTCTATCTTGCGAGATGTTACTTGAGAAAGTGAGGTAGAATGGTTTTGATCAAGTTGAAAAGGTGCTAGGTTCTTATACTAGGCTGATGGATCTAGTTATGTATGCTTTGGAATAAGCAAGCCCGTCCACAGCTGAATATATAGAGATAGGGAGCGTTAGATTACATCATGATGGCAATTCATCTTTTGTCTTAGGCAACAGTCAGGAAATGCACCGCCTGAATGGGAGGGTGGTGAAGACGCGCCTCCTCATGGTTGCTTGGCGACAGCATTCTCGTGCTGTATGCTAACTACATTTTAAGAGCTGTTAAAGACAAGGTTGCACATGTGCCTTAATTTCTAAGACAATATAGTTTTATGCACTTCTGGTAATATTTGGAAACCAGGAAAGAAAGGGGCTGATGTCTCCACAGACCTCCATCGCAATAACAATCTTAGGTTCTAAATCACAAGTTTTACGCCTAACCAAGCAACATCTATACATTTAATACCCGCCTCCTGTCTCATGTATGCATCTGCATCAAGCACTGCGGCGACCTCTGTATTGACGTCTGGTCGGCCTCTCACAATCAAGATACAAACATGGGCAACTGCAATTTGCTGGTTAGTAAGTTGCATTTGACTGCCAGACAGCTTGCTGTAGATGATCTGCCTGCACCTTAGACTATCGTGTGCCGTGCATGTGGACTGGGATGGTCTTCATCACGCCAGAACAAGTAGAAATGTACCATGAATCTCTTATGAGATCCATCTGTCGATTGATGGGGAGAAAGCCTTAATTCTAAATTCATAATATCATTTTGATAAGGCTGCATCTTTCCTCTTGAAATTTACTATGACTCCGCTCATCTGTAGATAAATTAATGCTACAAAATATTTTGGCTAAGCTATCCCTGGAGCTCACGTTACCCTCAACCTACGGAATGTAACTGTTAAGTCTAGGGGGGACTCAGGCCCCTCCCCCTGGATATCACAAATCCTCTTCTTATTCAGCCAATTAAATAGCTACATTTCTATAAACCTTTCATTCGGCTCATCCAGCTCCAGCTTTTGCTTTCTTTTGTTCCCCAGTAACTTACTTTAAGTCTAAGACTTGCTTTAAAGTACAACACCACTAGCAAATTCAGCCGCACCAGGAGTAGAATTAGAGAACATATCTGTTGCTGTATAAAGATTGTTTCAGTGCCAAGCGACGGAGCCTGAAAAAAGCTCTGGTAAGGCTTCCGACAGGATCTTCCTCGCAAAGCGATTCTTCGGCCGGGCCGTCCAAAGAGCCTCTGCGAACAGAGTTGCTCGGCGGTAGTCGGGGTCGAACTTGGTTTCTCTGGCTTCTGAGTGGGTTGCTTCTCCGTTCAGCTACCGAAAATTCTCTCGTACTCGGCAAAGATCTCATAGACACGACCAGCGGATGCTGGCGTCTCCTGATCGACATTACCGTGAGGTCCTCCCGTATTGTCGATATATGGCGAAGGGGGACAACGATGCTGACGTATAGCAGGCCGCTTCCACTCCTTACAGAAGGAAGTATCGTAGTTGGTGCTCTGACAAGCAGGCTTCTGACAGCTCCTGGGTTCGTCAGTGGCCGAATCCGCAGCCCGAACATCGACGATAGTGGTAGTATCATCCAAAGGATGGCAACGAGTGTCTGGCTGGTCCACTTGGGGAGAGGCTCGAAGGCTTTGGTCGTCGTTATCAGACTTACCGGCATCAGTCGTCGTCATTCACCACGACTAGGCTGTCTGTGGCCATTGCGTGAGCAATGCTCGCCGAACAAACCGCAAGGTCCAGTCGAACCCAGAAGGCCCGGGTGGACGAAGCATGGGTGACTGGCTTCGGAAGGACGGACAGACCGTCATGGGGCTTCTCGAATGGACAACAGCAGCGCCAAATATTGGTGCATACCTTGTGGTCGTCGAAGAGAGAGTCCCAACGGATGGAAACCGACCGGAAGAGATTCACACGCTGAAGGTTGATGGCTTCTTCAGCGAAGGGCCTCGGCCGCCCACGGATCTCCGCGACGTACTGCTGAAGGTCCCGAACAGCGCTCCTAATAGTCCAAATAGTCCGTCCGGACACCTCAGACTGCCCCTTTAGTCCGTCTGACTTGGTCAGACTAAACTAGCAGTCGTCTGACTTTGGTCAGACTGGACTGGCAGTCTGACTGAGATTGTGCAGACCGGACTGGCAGTCTGATTGAGACGTGCAGACTGGACTATCGGTCCGTCCGTCACCATCAGACTAGACTACAGTGCAAACTGTGGTCTAGACTATTAGTCCAAACATAACACATGACTCGTGGCCTTGCGCCGTACCTGCCTCCAAGCTTCCCAAAGCCATCGTCGAATTGTGTTGGAAGAACTTCCCCCTCAACTTCAGGGCCAAGATCAATATTAAAGTTTGAAGTCCTAGACGGGATCACTTAAAGATATAAAGCCCCAAAGGGCCTCTCATTGCGATCATAATAACTGACCCAAAGAATAATTACAGTCAATAACAAGACCAGCCTTTTTTTATTTTTATGAAGTGCATTCAGAATCCCTACACGATCCAACAACAGAATCCAACAACAAAACGTCTCCGCGGCCGCCTTCCTTATCACCCTCAGAATCCTGAGCATTGGAGATTGTACCCGTTGCTGCCGGGTCGATATAGCAACACTAGAGTCGATAATTAGACAATCGAACACCTCCCGAAGCGGAATGCTTACTTCTGAAGGGACTATTAGAGCGCTCCTGTCCCAGGATCGCAAACATTCCAAGAGATTCAAAGTTTCAATATTCATAGATCCTCGCTGGTCAGTTACCGTAAGTTTGGATTTGGAGAAGAGTCGCTCTGTCTCAGTAGACATAGGCGCAATCGACAGAATGTCGATGGCCATCAAGGATAAGTTAGGGAATCGCCTTCGCTGGGCCGATTCTAGCCACCATTTCAAAGGATCCGATACCATCAGCACAGGCTCGCGGCAGTACACTTCGTACTCGTCATCATCCATGCTGAAAATCGTAGCCTTCTGCTCTTTCATCCACATTTTGTACCCATTTGGCCGTCCTGTAGATGGCCCTTGTGCCGAGCTTGGTCGAAAAACAGCGCAGAAGGAGGTGGTTGACTTGTACGTTTCCCTCCAACGTCTCTTGAGAGTGGATGAGTACAAATACCCAGACATGATTTTCGGTAGTCATTCGGGCCAAGCCACAGGGTGCGCAATCAACTATCCACTTCCAATCGTTGGACGCGTTGGATCCTGCATCTGTGGCCCAACTCATCTGAGATCTCACTCCCCGTGCTCAGCAACCAACCGATTTCTCCTCCTGGGCCACCGTGAAACTGTCCGCCTAGCGCCCACAACTTGGGCCCACCGTCGACTTCCCAGTTGGCTCTGCTCACAGCCCGCTGACCAATGACCAGCCGCTGAGGGCCAACATCCCGTCATGCTTCACGAAAAACCTTGGATCGTCGTTGCACTATTCCACCCGTGCCGGTTTCACGCTCTTCTCGCGACAGCTTGGTGTCTGATTAGAATTGATTCTTGAGTTCGTTATTCGGCTTGCGCACGTAAGGCTGACAGGGAGCATCCACGTGAAGGTATGCGGGGGATCTGCGAAGTCGCTGGCACATCGGTCCAGGGGTGTATGTTTGCTTGGGCGCAGGTCCACAAGACCAGCGGACTCCCGTCTTCGTCGATAAAAACGATATGACATGTATCTCTTGACTGTAAATCGACGACTCGGGAATATATCTCTAATCATAATGGAATTGATACCAGACGGATGCTCTCAGCACAGTAGATTCAGTGACTATATCGTAACCAGTATGAAATATGATTCTTACGCAGAGACCAGCCGTGTTTACTAGCATCTCAAGTGATTTGCCGAGGTGCGTTACGCGAGCGAACCTACCCTACATGCGCCGGATAGGAGATACTTTGCATGCCACCTACCTGTAATGGCGGGGCTGGTATCTCTTAACGCCACCAGGCGGGTTTTCGCCGCTCAGATAACATGCACTTCATCATCTCTCACGTTGCAGATATTCTTCCTGGAAATCGGCCAGGTAGCCCATTCAAAGCTAAAACACCAACATCACCGCTACAAACCATCGTCAACCAGCACTTTCTAATTCTCCTATATTCTTGAGACCCTTTAATGATAAATATAATACCTATAAGGAGCTAAAGACTGATTTAGACGAGGCTACGACCAATGCTGGGTGGCTGATAGTCTCCTATAGTACAAAGCCCAATAGGCGGATGTTGGTATGTACCCACAGAGCCCAGCGACCCTCAGCCGCCACCAAAAAGAACGCCTCAACGATCAAAGAAGGCCGCGAATGGCGAGGAATTGTACATATGACAAAGCAGACGTCTAGCAAGTAGAGGCTCGTGATCCAGGAGGGTTGATATACCCATCACGGTCCTCAGGAAGCCCCCAAAGCCCAGCGTGGGTGGACGAAGCTATCCAAAGCACATACTGACTTTCTCGCCCGGGCTGCTCGGAACCCCAAAAACGCTACACCAAAGGGGCTCGAGACCCTCCTCTGCGCGCAATTCTCTACGGTTTAGGTTGGACCAAATACCTTCAAGAACTGGCTGCAGAGCTTCCGTAAGGAACAGCAGGGTATATATACGTCAACTCAAGCAGCGTTGAAATGGCTTCAGAAAGAGGGTTTCTGGTATACCTTCGCTCAGAATTTCGAGGGCAACATCATGGGTGTATTTTGGTGCCTCGGCGAAGTCTGCATTTTCTGACAGGATTAGCAATTAGAAGTCGCCGAGCTTTAGTAAGTCGAGATTTCCAGTCTTTAAGTCATCTCTCAGATCCTACAATTCATCAGGTCTAGACTCATGGCCGACATTGAACGTTAATAGGGTAGATGATCTGCCTCGTCTGCCAGGTGTGCGAGATCTAATTTGAGTGACCATATATCAATTTGGGGCCACATACGCAGCCCCAAGGATTGTATGGGCTAGCTGGCGCCCTATCAATAATACTGCGCCAGCACTCAGTACATTGGACATGCCTGTTGCATGGACTCCAGATGATGTCCGAAAACTCCTTGAACTCCTTTTTGCACTCATAGCATTGTTGTGCTTCATGGGGCAATGTTGCCATAAAGTTCTTTGTTGCAATGCGGGGATAGAGAAAAGTTAGGTCAAGCTTGTTTTTGTAGACAGCTTCTTGAAGTTTTGAGAGCCTGCTAGCAATGTCCTCATATCCACGACGATTGCGAGTTCGAAGTTGTCTTAAGACTTGTATTCTGTAAGCTTCGGGGGTGTCATTTAGAGCCACGGCTAGCGAGTCCCTATCCCAAATCATGTTTAGGGTTCTGATGCAGCTTCTGAAAGACTTTGCTTGGAACAGGATATTATATAACTTGCGTCGTTCGCTCGCATCATGGTCATTACCGGCCCATTTGATAAGTCCGCCTTCAGTATCGCGGTTTTTGGGAGGTACGTTAAGAGTATCAGCTGACATGGTTAGAACTTATATAATCAACGATGTCTATGAGTATTTATAAGTGTTTGGCGCAAGAAGAGGATATACATTTGATTCTCTACTCTTAGGGTAGTAGCACCGACCTATATTTATATTTACTCTACATTATAGCATAAAGTAAGAACGTATTGAAACCAGAATATTGGTTTCTAGATCGAAAATCTAGGATTTCAACTTATATTTTTAGAAATCCTTAAAAATATAAAAAATCAGTTTTCAATTGCTGCTATCAGATCCTAGCTGCCCCTAGGAGCAGCCATAGTGGGATCGCAAGACGATTGTTAAATTGACACCCTGCATAGCAGGGGTTGTTAAAAGAGATCGTGGAAAGGATACAGACGAAGGCAATTTTTTAGAAGCTCATAACAGAATTCTGATTTCCTTCGTACAGGAATTGCAAAGTAAACAAGTACGGTACTTCGAAATCAAATGTATTGTGGCGGCAGTAGTTGGTTCTATTCCACATTCTCCTGGGTCCACACTCCCCCACTTTCCTTTTTTCAAACTTTATAAACTTATTTAAGGACAATGGTTGACGAGTATTGTAGTATAAATGCGCTCCCTTCCACCATATACTAATCCGAAATTAATCAACGTAGCACTAAGATTCGCAAGAAATGGATATTGAGCTTCACATTATTGTCGTATAACAAATCCGTTATTTAAGAACCCTGAGGATACGTTGCCGATCTGTCTATGTAGACTCAAGTCACCATCAGCCTAACAAACACCCACCCACACACACACACACACACACATATCCTCCCATAAAACTTCCAAAGCATGGGTCTGTCCACTTTAGTCTCGAAAAAAGCGACAACATACCACAAGACCAAGAACAGCAACTTGTCAACCACAATAGTCTTGATCATTATCGGGTCAATCTTTTTAATTGCAATTATCACGGGTGTACTCAAACAAATATACTTGTATAGACTGAACAAGAATAGCCGACATAACAGTAAGTCCCGGATCCCAGCCCCGGGTCATAATATTTTAAACAAAACTAAAGCACCCTAGTAGCAAGCTTCAAATACACCGCGGCATGCTTGCAACCTGCGCTCTATACTTGGGATTCTGCCTGTACAATACGACATTGCACTGCTGCTCAAAATGGTTCCGTGGCACATCGCGCCCGGCCGTCAGTATGAACCAGCCGCCACTTCATCCACAGGTGGCCGCCTTTCTTCGGCATGCCCGCTAGGTTGATCCCACGAGCTTCACACAATTCCCGTATCTGCGGCCCCGACATCCCTGAATACTTGCCTATTGAATCGTCTGGCTCCCTTCAGAGTATAGGCCGACGGCATCGGCTGTAAGAAACTCAGTAATTGTCCTTGGCTGTGCTTCAGGCTATAACTTCCTAAGACACAAAGAAGGGTTGTTGCAAAGCGTAGGGTTGTTGGCGCTTAGGAAATTACGGGCCCCCTTCCCCAGGAGATGCGAAAGCAAAATCGTCCTTATATGCCGCAATCTAGCATGGATCTATGCAATGCTGGGCGACCCGGACAGGACTGAAATTTTGGCTGTAACATCTATGGTGATCGAGTCTTGTCTAAAGGATAATATTGATACTGGATGCATGATGGCGAAAGATATTACTCCCGGAACAGAAGACGCCGGACACTTTAGTGATGCTGCCAATTGGACGGCCAGGTAGACCCACACTCCACGTCCGAGCTTCCACGTCTTCAGCGATTAATGCGCAAATTCCCGTAAAAGCAGCACGTTTTGTTGAACCCAATAATCGCTTAATTGATGTGCAACCTCTTCTACCTTTCCCGGCTTAGTCCAGGTCCCGAGAGGGTATACATCCTCGTTGACCGAGTCTTGCCAGACCAACCAGTCCGGATGCCACCATAGCTCGGCAGCTTCAAATACTCGAGTGCTGCGATTAAGCACAAGGCCAAAATTGCAAGCTGGATCTTTATACAATCTAATGATGGTTTAATACTAAATCATTCAACTGCTTGAGATGCAACTTACAAAGAACCGCTTTGAAGAGATACAGGCACAAGATGTACAGATACCAGCACAGGAAACCACAGCAAAAGGCAGTAAAGGCAGTGGCGTTTACAATGAAAGCGAACACAAAAGCTGCGTCCAAGATCAAGATGCCAAGGTGAGATGCAGCGTCTTTGAAACGAGATGTAGCTAGTTCAAAAGGTTCAATTTCAGACCCGTTTGGAATGGCAAACAAATGTAACAGACTGATGATCGCCAACACAGATCCAAGGGCGAGGTCAACAACCAGGTCCCGCGTCATGACAGGCGCAAGTTCGATCCATGGTTTGTCGGGGTACTTGTGCATTTTGGCGTTGTGGTAATGATCACTCAACGGTATGGTATAGAACCAGTCCAGCTGCATTCGAGCTTTTATAATCAGATCGGAGCTGGCACGAGATGCACCACCGTATTATGTTCAGAGCTTGGCCTCTGTCAGGGGTCTCCTCTGGATTGATCACTGATGCGCTAGTTCCAGGGTGGTCATCAATTCAACTCAATCGCCCCTCCGGTGGACAAAAGATCACTATGTGCACCGTGCGAGCGTGCGCGTGCCATAAAACAGACCGTGCCACCCCTGTTTCAACTCAATCGACGCCCCAGATTGAATTGATGACCACCCTGGCTAGTTCTCAATGCATGACCCAAGGTCCAGGTAGTGCTAGGAATTTCCACCCTGCAGTGAGCACTCGCCAACGTCCACATCAACAAAACTGTCTGACCACTGTATATGCAGCTTGTCCAGGTTCCCAGCGACATACAAGTGGTTTGGTAACAGTCTAGACCTGATGACCATCCTGAAATCGGTAAGTCAAAGCGTGCCGAAAAAGGCAGCATGCATATGCGTTCCTGCAACTGCTGATCCATCGGAAAAGATGGTGTAACTCTGCTTAGAGGCAGGATTGCTCTGCTGGGGCCCCATAAAAGCCGTCGCAGCTCAAAAGGTTGTGAGGTCTTCAACTTGATGTCTTTCTACAGAACAGGCGGCGGCTGGCTGTTCACAGTTTTCGCGTCTGGCTCAGTGCTCCTTTGGGCTAATCTCTTAGACTTGCAGGATTAGAAAGCTGATTTTGGGTACCCCGGCATCCCCCGCGCTCAGCGTTCCTAGGCTTTCTCCTTTCTCGCTCTTCCTAGTGATTCTGTTTCGCAATCACACAGCCGGGTGTATGGCCGTACGAAAAACTTTGGTGGCACCCCAACTACCGATGTTTAAACACAAGAAGATCCTAGCTTTGCTTCTTCGTGAAACATCGACCCGTGAAATAGCTAGGTACTAAAGTCGAGTGCAATGAGCGCGCAGTTCGACGGATCCGCGCCAATCTCCGTCGATTTAGGACCACACGAACACCGCCGAATAGGATCGGTCGAACATCGAGTATTACACCGTTCATGCTCGATTCGCTATTCCATAAGTAACCAACGAACCATGGCTGTACCGGGATGAGATGGTCTCGTTTCTCTGTGATGAGTATGAAGTTGAGGTGTCAACTAACTAGTAGCATCACTCGGGCCATGCAGTCTAGGAGATGGTCCAAGAAGATAGTGTCACCTTTGCAGGAAGCATGCATTAATGGGACGAGGACCTGCAAAGATGGTTCCCGATACTCGAACTATTGATGTTGTGTCACCTCCAAGTTTTCGCTAAGGCAAAGTGCCCATGTTCCCACCAGCGGGGCTGAGCCTGGCGGGTCTGTCATTCTGGCGGGTCTGTCAATTGTGAACAGTTTTTGACTGGAAAGGACTCGAGCGGCGTTATAGTGAAGCAGGAGATATGACCGGCGACGCTGTGTCTTCATTCGAGGCCTGCTCTATGGTAGCAGGCTCGTTAGACAATTCGCACACAACCACTCTGCTGTGCAGAGCTTGAATTGATGACCTCTTATCTTTGTAGGACACAGTCTAGTAGCAACCCCTGCCAGAGTGATGTCGATTTGCAGGAAGCATGTAATACTGTTATGGGATGAGGGTATGCAATGATGTTTATTGTTACTTGAACTATTGATGTTGTGTTTCCATACCTCAGAATTTTTCGCCAAGGAAAAGTTTTGTGGCCTGGTGTTCCCACCAGCGGGGCTGTGAGCCATGGCCCTCTTACCGGTCTGTATTGGAGAAATGGTAGTCGCCCGCCGACTGGTGAGAGGGCGCGGTTGCCTCAGGAGCTGAAATAAGCCTGGCGAGACAATAATCCTCGCTCTCGCCACCATATCCCTCCTCTAAGCGAGAAATCAAGCCACCGCAGCAGCATTCTCATCAATAATTTGACTGAAAATACTACTCATACTTTCCGCAAGCATCATCCTGGACCACACCAATCCCCTGCATGAGCAAAAGTCTACCGCTACTGATCATCTTGCCGACGTACAAATCGAAGCATTTGTTAATAGCTGAACGAGAAGTCGAGATAGCTGCAAGCCCACAGACCGTTGGAGAGCAGGGAGATGGAAAGGGACCGAAACAACAGTTTGCTATGGCCTACACAGTCGGCTGGATCTGTGCGATTTCTACTGAGTATGTTGCTGCTCGCGTCATCCTTAACGATCAACACAAAAGCCCCGAGCACATCGCACAGCACGACAACAACAACTATACGCTAATCACAACGTGGTTATTGCTGTCCTTCCCGATGGCGAGTACGGCACAGCATCAGCTGCCACTGTCGCGCGCGACATGCTGCACACCTTTCCCAACGTGCGTATTGGCCTCTTTGTTTTGCAACAAGGAAGCCTTGCATGGGTTTGAGGAAAGGCTTGGTCCTAGGCACTTCAGGACGCTTGAATGCGCCCGAGTGGGTTAGAGACAGGGAAATCTCAAATTTTGTTCTAGTTTATTAGGGCATACAGAAAATGACCGAGAGCCTGTCTGGATGAGGAAGATCAGGCGCCATCAGCCGAGCCCGTCATCAATGACGGGCACGATAATGAGGACGATGGGGACTTCCGGCCGGGACGGACGTACAAACCAACACGTTCATTAGGACTATCATCCAGGAAACCAAAGACAAGATACAGGTTCAATACAGACTTGGAGACCGACCATTTTCATATGGAAGTTGTTGTCTGGGGAACAAATACCATTCAAGGTTGTGAATCAGTCCTTAAATGCACTATTGCCCGCCTGCATATAATTCAAAATGTTGCCAAAGACGGGAGCATCCGGAACGGCCAGTTTGGTTCGAATATCAACTGTAAGATCGTAGCAGCTAATACAAACATGGTACCGGACAGGAGTCAAAGGGCCTATCTAATCATGGTGAATGGGATTTTTAGGTTTTCGAAATCGAGAACTAGATAACAGTACTAAGAAGATCTAGTAAACACAAAAAGAAGTAAAGACTGTTAAACACCACGGATTCCATTAGTATAAAGAGGTCCCTTATTTATCAAGAAAGTTCATCTTGTACTGTTCAAGATAATCAATTGCATTGTGGAATTTCATAATACTCGGTTGATATCAACGTAGTCAACTAATTCAGGCACCATGAAGCTACTTGCAGCGGCCCTGATATGCCTCTGCTTTAGCATCATGGAGCCAAGCCATGAGGGTCCGAGCAGAGCTGCTAAACAGCGGCGCGGGGGCAACACGTCCCATCACGGGGCATCCTTGCAACGCGACTGGCCACCGGTATACTTTGTCGCCTTGAACCAATTGAGTTTGCAAGTCTGCCTAGACTGCCTGCCTTTCCTATTAGCCGTCCATCTTGTTTTGGGGGTTGAAACCCCTTGCCGTGCCTTGCCGGCAGCTTTCCACCAGCTTGTTCTTACAAAGATCCTTTCTAGCCGTGAAGATCCATATGGGCTGAGCTTCTTGCTTTCCTTGGTTAAGATCTTTGAAAGTAAAGGTTAAACTTGTATGTATTCTGTCGATAAGTTCCCAAGTCGATCCTGCCCAACCTTCATACTGGTAATCTACCGGCTCAATCTGAAGATAACGATCACAGACAGGCGCCATACAGCACGACCTGGCCGCATAGAATAGACCCAGCAACCCGTCTTGAGAAGCTTTTATACCCATCCCTCCCTCATGATACAAGTCAAAGTCCTTTCCACCACATTGCAAAATCTATAGAGTGCCATAGTCAGCGGGCAGAGGATCGCTTTAGACCTATTTGGAATTAGGCTTGAGCTGAAGCAATATTTTAATAGTAATTCCACCTAACATTAGTCTATCAATAGTCAGTGGTCTCCCGAGGTCGTTTTGAATCCGTACACATACTCTTGTAGAGCTAGAAGCAGTCCCTTCACATAGTAGTAAACGCTCAAAAACGCAACGTGAGATACCATACCACGCTGACAACAGCACGTTTGAAATATGGTTGTCTGTTCACAAGATAGAGAGGCATGGGCGCACTTCATGAGGTTTATTTGCACCTTGAGAGGAAGGGAAATGAATGCCGCCCAGTTCGGAAATAACCGAGCCTGAACACCACCAGTACCAAGATTACGACGAAGAGAACGCACGACACCGCCGTCATCCACTTCACACTAGATAGGTAGTCCGTAGTCCAATACTGTCTTGAAGCAGCATTAACATCGTCCACGTTCAACATTCTGACCTCCTCCCGAGCCAAAACCGACCAAACATAATCGCGGTACTTGGCAGGCCACTTTGGGAGGCCCCAATAACGACTGTACAGACTGCTTTCTTGAGCGACACGGAGCTGTCGCCTCAGGATATCGTATTGTGCATGACTGAACCCGAACCTGGCCGAACCGACCGCGACTCCTAAGGACACAGATGGGTAGTAAGAATTACTGTCGTTGTACTTGGCTTTCCAAGAGGAATCCGAGACATGTTTGAGTTCCCTCAGTGGCGCATCGAGGAACGTGTCGTGATATGTCTCGTATGGTGTCCCTTGAGACGTGGTGCTGCTGAGTAGGATATCCAGCGTCATTTCTCCGGACGCCACAACCACCAAAGGTCCATGGCTAATGGCGCCACTCTCATAGCGGCGCAGATACCCCTTCCTTCGGAAAGGCTCGAGCTGCTGAAGCACAATCTGCCAAGCTTCAGCAGCAAATGCTCCAGACTGCTTGACGTCAACCAACAAGACAACCGGGGTGTCGCTTCGCGTGCTAAACAGCCCACATGCTCCGTCCGAGGAGTTGGAACTATCATTGTTAGAACTCTTCTTATTTGAAAAATCCAATATCTGTAACAGCGGATCCAAGTACGTGGCACGCAGTGTTTTGGTCGCCGAGGTTCTGTCGTGCCCGACTAACACTTCTTGGCCGCCTTCGGCGAGCCAAATATCCGCTTCGATACCTGTACATCCAGCTATCAAGGCAGATACAATCGGGACCTTCCTTTGGTAGTCGTTGTGTGAATGACATCTCAGCGGGACTATGTCTAGTTCGTCTAGCACCTCTGGTATGCTTTCCAAGGTCGCATTGACAGGTTTGACGGAGGAGCCGGCGTTGAGATCGTATAGGACAAAGGATGACTGGGGCACCTCGACGAAGAGGAAAGCGAATAGCAATGCACTGGTTGATAGAATCTGTCAGAATCTTCCGCACTGAGTCTTGAACTCGTTTAATTTTGCGGTCAGTGGCTGGACTCCTACACTAAGACACAAAGGCAAGCAATGCCAACGGAAGCCGACTTGGCCAGCCTGCGCCAAGATATCCTGGTGGGCCTGGGATTGAGCATCGGCTGGGTAGCATCGGCATCGTACGAGGCCGACGACCCAGATGCTTCCGTCAGTGTTGGGGATGAGCCTCGAGGTGTCCGCGGACTGTCGGAACCCGACTTCGGGGCAGAGACCTGGAAATCGGCCAACTCAAATTCGTGTGGCTTCATCATTGATCTGAGGTCTTCAACGGCTGGCGGAAGACCGAGTCGACAGGTCAGATGCTGTGTGAACTCTCCTGTCCGTATGAGGCAGGCAGTATCAATCTGTAGTGGGAAAAAACAATGACAAATGCTAGTACAGCTCTTGACAGCAGGGTTAATTGGAAGGTGAAGTGTTACTGATAGCACAGCATGAGGTATCTGAAAGAAGATAGAGCGGAATGATTTTTCGTACGGCGATATTGCTTTCCCGCGAGAGAATGTATTTGGAAACCGAGAGTTCACACACGGTCCATTCTTGAGACGCAATTCAGCCTGCCCAAAACCATTACATAAAATCCAATGATCACAGAGCTGATATGCAGAAGATCGGTGCTCGACCCGTCCAGCAGCACAGTACGACAGGGTGGGCCTTTGAAACAAATCATTCTCAGTAATCTGCTTCAAACCCACATTTCTTACTGTCATTGGCAACGTTCCTCCATGAAGTCTCCATGTAACTTATTGCACTTCCAAGTTTTCATAGAATGAGAGCGGAGTCATACTGCAATCTTTATAGAATTTGTTGGATAGTTTTCACCGGGCTCTTATCTTTCTTGCAGCTCATGTGGTTCGTGGCGTGCACAAGATCGAATTGCCCGATCTGAGGCTATTTGCCCCATATCATAGCTTCTGAGTGACCCACGCGAACTGGACATTATGCCCATCAGTAACCTCGGGGGAAAGTGCACGCCGGTCATTAAGCTAGCGCACATCCGTAAAATCTGGGCCTCTGGAGACTGTGGGTGGTCATTAAAGTGTTGGTTTCGTTTTTCTTAATCCGTGTACATACTTTTATCGCGCTGTAGGTGGTCCTTTCACACTGTGGTAGACGCTCGAAGACCCAGCGTTAGATAACATACAACGCACTAAAATAACCTCGGGCGCCACCGCTACAATTATTGCTCCGATTACTGATCGGCCCGCATGCCGAAAAGACCTGTACGTCTCTGCAGGGTTCCCAAACCTTAATTCGACCTGTGTCTTCCTCTATTAGTAGCTCCGGACCCACCTGGTGACATCGATGGAGATGTCCCAAAAAAAAAGGGACGACCGGGATGCCTGCGGTCGGCTCGAAATGATCCTATTTGGTGGAAATATGTGATGATCTTCAGCGACGTCGGGCTCTCGATTTCAATCCCGACGCGTCAGAATCTACTTAGGGCAGACCAGGCCAAGTCGGAGATTCAGCCTCTGTTGCGTCATATGCCAGAATCAGGCACAACAGAACTTCTGGTACGCTCACGCATGTTTTTTTTGAGACGGAGTCACACCGCATTCGTTCAACACCACTCTTTCACGGCTTGATCAACCTCCCGGGACATTCCACATAAACGAGAGGATTCCACACCGCCCTGAACACGATGCAGTCCTTGAGCTTGAGGGGCCGCTGCCAGCAACCGGTCCGCCCTCATACCGCACACCAGTCCAGTTCCTGCCATTAGAGAAAGAGACGACAGATAAGCTGCTGAAGCTGGGATTCATTGAGCGCTGTATGAGAACAGATGCAGCCCCAGTACTCTTTGTCCCAAAGCCGCATTCCTCAGACCGACGATTCTGCATTGACTACCGCTGGCGCAACCAGTTTCTTAAGAACCGCCTTGTCCCAGCGCCCGACTTGAATGGAACGGTCTTTAACTGCCGGAATGCCCGCCGTTTCTCGAAGATTGATATCATCCAGGCCTTCCACCGACTCCGTATGGCAGTGGGGTCTGAGTACCTGACGGCATTCCGTACCCGTCAAGGCATCTTCCAGTGGAAAGTCCTGCCCTTTGGCCTCAAGGTCGGCCCAGCCTGGTGGCAGCAGTTTATCAACTCCCAGCTCCACGAACTCCTGGATTTCTGCGCCAGCGCCTATGCTGATGACGTGCTGATCTACTCGGACGGAGATGAACAAGAACACTGGGAACACTGCGAGGAAGTTATCTACAGGCTGTATAAGGCTGACCTCCAAGGCGACATCAAGAAGTCACGGTTTAATGTGTCCAAGGTGGACTACCTGGGTATTACGATGGAAGCCGGTGCACGACGGCGAGCTGTGGGAAGGCGACTCTACACGATCGATAACATGCGTAGGCTTGTCAAAGACGAAGCGATCACGTTCTTCAACGCTAATATCGAGAACTTTTTAAGCGATTGGATAACCGTCCTCGAGCAGACAAACTTGCCGAGCAACATAGCAAGCTCGGATCCCTACGTCATCACCGTCTTCAAGCGGCTGGACAGCATGATCGACGCAGGCGAGAGTATACGCTTTAGGCTTGCTTACATACAACTCATGCGTGTGTTTCAATCCTTGGAAAGGATTATTGACGCGGAGAGGCGAGCTGGGCGCATCCGAAAAGAGAGGGGTAAGGGCAATACGACCGTCGCAAGGAAGATTTATCGTATACTCTCGCCTGCGTCGATCATGCTGTCCAGCCGCTTGAAGACGGTGATGACGTAGGGATCCGAGCTTGCTATGTTGCTCGGCAAGTTTGTCTGCTCGAGGACGGTTATCCAATCGCTTAAAAAGTTCTCGATATTAGCGTTGAAGAACGTGATCGCTTCGTCTTTGACAAGCCTACGCATGTTATCGATCGTGTAGAGTCGCCTTCCCACAGCTCGCCGTCGTGTCCCCGCCGCCGTCGGCAGATCGACAGCGTCGGAGTCGACATCCATAGGATCCCCCATTGCCCTGAATTGTTCGGAGAAGTGCAAGCAGTGAGCACGTTTATCGACTTGAGGATGGCGGGGAAGCGGCGAGCTTTATCCAGCAAGGGGGATACAACCGCACTATGCCTACAGTAACTGTAGTTTGTCCTTTTGCTTTCATGTTATTCGAATTTCAGGTTTTGAGCCCACATAGAAGTCCACAAGAGAAACAAACAGTACAGTACTTCCAAAACCACAGTACTTATTTATGTGACGTAAACATTAAAATTATAATTAGAAGTACCCGCAATCCTAAGGTACACATGTTATGAACCAACACGTCGGCACCAAGGGGACCCGTTTGGGTGACCCAGTCAACCGGGATCGGATGCCACGACGCTACCAACAGCACACTTACCTCAGGCACTCAGACCCACTTGGCGCGCTTACATCACCGCTTTCGTCCATCCGTTCTATAAGCGACCCGTCAGCCTTCAACACGCCGTCACCTTCATCAGAGCTCCAGGCGAATACCGATACCGGTATAAGAAGGGAGCGGCGAAATGGCACAGAGAAGCTTGACCTGGTCTGGCGATATATTGTTGACGAAATGAACTGGTCTATTGGCGACTTCGTTCGTACTCTATGCACCTCTGATGGTCAAGCGAATGCGCGGAGGAAGACCGCGTTTGCCAGAGTCGCGTATCAAGACTTGGCTGTTCTCGACGCATGCATAGGACGCTCTGGGGGTCGAGGTACGGCGGATTCTCGAGAACATTTAATTAAATATTTAGATATCGGTCCCATAGAGCTGCGGAAGGAAATTGCGAGCCTGGCCAGGTTCAAACCCTTCCACAAGTCACAAGAGGCTGAAGATGGCGGGTTCGAGCGACTGGACATGCGCAAACTCATCGAGACTGCAGAGAAAACATGCCCCTTGCTCCTGCGGACACTCCGTGGTGTGATACAGCCTCACAGCCAAGTGCGAGGGGGCTACGACAATATACCACCACAAATCGACGGGGTATCCAGGAGGATGAGCAAGAGGGGATTGATGAGGCGTATGAGCGACTGTGCAGGCTATCCGAAAAAGAAGAAGGGGGAGTCATTACGAAGGCACAAGCCACCGAGGAATGGCGGGAGTTTAATGTTCTGGGGAAGCTCCACAACTTGTGCATGTATTCAAGGAGCTCTACCTGCATCTGCAACGACTTCAAGGCCAAGATTGGCAGGGCCTTGCCGAGGGACAATGATACACGCTGGAATTCATGGTTCCGTCTTATTGACGTGGCAATTGAGAGGCGGGCAAAGTTCATGGATTGGATTCAAGAAAATCATGCCAAGATCGAGAAAGATGCGCTGGACCACAACGACTGGAACGAGCTCCGAGACATCCATGCGTTTCTACAACCATTTCACCAGACCTCGGTACGCCAAGGCCGGGAGAACACACTCGATGAAGTTCTGTCTCATATGGATTTCCTCCATCATCACTTCACGCAGGCTAAAGACAAGTCTTTCAGTAACCCACGCTTCTACATACAGCAATGAGTTCTCGACAAATGAACGAACAAGGATATGCAAAACTTGCAAGACGTGCATCTTTCCTCCAGCCACATCTCCGCTGCATGCATCGATACCCCCAGGAGCTGATGGATCTGAGACCACTTGAAGAGAGGGCCATTAGTATCAACACACCATTCGGATTCATAACAAAGCTACGTATGGATCTACAGTGGGTGGGTACAAAGTACAGGAAACATATTAAGGGTCATATCTGTGTCTTTCCTAGTAATATTGACGAGGACCTTGGACTTAGCCCACTACAATAATTCGTTGAGAAAGAACTCTGACCAAGCCTTTCCAACGTTAACGGATCTCCAACGTCAGCGCAGCCTTGACGAGGCCTGCACCTTCGACAGCGCCACAGGCACGTTGAGATAAGACAAGACCAACTTCAATCTCACCAACCACAGCAGGTGTTGCCGCTAACATATATATTAGGCCCCCTTCTTTTCATTCCTTCCCCATCGAAGCCCAAAATTTATCGCACTTCATGTCTCCTTCAGCTGTTTCCCCGAGATCTCTCAACGCGCCTAACATCTTTTCTGCGGTGTAGGATATATTATTAGTTGCCACAATGCCGCACGTGTAAAAGAAAATGCGAAAGACCAGACCAGGAGAGAATAAACAGTGGCCGAGTGTGATAATTCAAAAGACATACGAGAAAGCTGCTTCTTGATTTCATCCGTCATTTCTTTGGATAGACCAGGGGGGATATTATAGTTGGAGCCGGTGGCAGATATTGTTATCTCTTGCCCATTAATGCTAAAAGTCTGATCTTGAGGCATTGCGATTGCTATTGCCACACTATCCGTCTGTCTTTCCCACTCTCTCCTCCATGACGTGGACAGGCGATCAACGCAGAGCCTCATCCCACCATGACTCTACGGCTGGGTTCCCCACTCGTCGTGCTGCCTTCCCTGAGTCGGGTCGAATTGCGCAAGTGGCTCCTGCCCTTCGAGAAAATGGGCGGGCGGACTTTTGATGGATTGTCGATCAGCGGTGGCAGGGAGCCCCCTGCGCAAAAATACCCTGCAGGTCGGGCCCGGCCAATTGACGAACGGTGGGTCGCAGTGCCAGTTAACTGAGTACGGACGAGGGATCCACTCCCCCTCAGGTCACGGGTCAACTGGCGCACCGCGGACGGACTTGTTGCTGCAACCACGGCAAGACAGAATCAGCAGCCGGAACGAGCAACCGTCCCCCTGCTGAAAGGGCTTTAGCCTCAGTCCATAATTTGCAAAGGTCCCTCGCATTGTGGATAGAGAATTCATTGTCATATTCGCGCTCAAAGCGCACAAATTTAGATGGGTAAAGAATAGAGGACATGTTGGACAAGAATCATTGAAATAAGATTGTTGCCACATTCTACATCGTACCAGACCACTTACTGTATAGGAGCATAATTATATACATTTATTTTTTTCATTGGTTGGCTAAAGTTGTTTTTGTCCCACTCCAGTTGTTAAGAAAGTACTGGGCTCCGAACTCAAGTACTCAGAACTGTCTTGTTTTACTTAGTATGTACCGTACTTTGAAACTTTCTACTATTGTACGATCCTAAGATACAGTATTATTTAAAAGTGTAATAACGTTATATTGTGTGAATAGCTTCTTCGAAGCTCACAAGAGCCATTCTTTTAGATATGGTATTGCGTAAGCTGGCTGGGTGTGACGAGGTCACGTGACCCCCTTTATGGGGAACGTCTTTCTGTTTATGGAAAGGCGCAAGTGCGTCACGTGGACTAGCCGGCAGTTGCGTTGATGAAAGAAATCTGAAAAGAACATCAAGAAGGAACCCCTCTCCGAGAGCGGAGCTCGCCTCATGCTTAAATCAAATATAATCTGAGCTTCTTCCAAAGCTGACCCGCTTCTTTTTCGGGACGCTTCTTCTTTGTTCTTCCGTTGGCCCGAGATTTCTCTTCTTCGGCGGGACGTGTTCTGACGACGGAGACTTCGCCGTGGCGGCTCGCAAACATGGTCACGGCGACGCTGACGCCAAGGAATTCGCTGTGTTACTACCAAGAATTGGCCTTCTGATCGTGATGAGCCGAGTGTCTTCTTCAAAGAGTTGGCACCGAATCGGGTTGTTTTCACGATCACGGTGATAGCAGGCTGTGCTGAGCCGGGAATTATTATTTAAGAGTAGAACACCAGCACGGGCAATAGTACCGGCACAGTGGTGCTGTTGATGACGAGTTCCTTATAAAGATATCACAATTGGGCCTTAGACTATGATTTTTCGGGCTTAGCTTTGGTATATATCTACAAAGCCATGCGATGAACTACACCCTATGTACACTGGTCCGGATAAACTGACATGACCGAGAACCTCTCAGAGACCGTGCCCGTCTCGTTCTTAAATTACAATTGGTACGTGACCTAATCTGAGTTCTTTCCAAAGCTGAGCTCCTCTTTCTTCGCCGTGACGAGATCTTCGTGAGGAGGGCTCTCTCGTGACGAAGTCCGAATTGGCCGCAGGGACTGCCGCGCCGAAGCTGGACAAGGAGTTCTTGAGCGTGACGAGTCAAACACTTCTCTGACAAACAGATACTGTGGCATATAGTGAACTTCACTCTTTTCTTTTACGAAGGAACTGGTGTACTTGTAATTTAATGACGTCGTTTCTGGGGCAAGTTGAAGCCGGGTTTATATTTAAGAAAGCTTTGAACTTTTGATTTTGGAACCACTGACCACTATTCCTCAACTAACGCCGCGCACCAGTACGCTTTCTCCCAGAAGACCTTTCAGATACAGGCTCTTTTCCGCGCCTCGCCCTCTTCTGACTCCGCGTCTCGGGTTCCCCAGTTGGCTGGATCGCGTCCTCACCACCAGCACCACCGGTTATACCACTGGAATTTCCCTCGGTGCCATCCGCGATACCATGAGATTGGGATGGTAAAGGAGCTTCATAGAAGTGATCCGGTGAACCCTCTCCTCCAGAGCGCCCATCTCCTGCAATGCTCGATTGCAAAGCAGCATCAGGATCAGCGACGTCGGTCAGTGTCGGATTTCCAGCCTGACCAACCGCCTTTGAACCACTAGAAGACGCACCCAACTCAGTGCCAAACGAGGGGTCCAATCTTCTCTTCCGCGGCTTCAGTGCACTGGAGCTACCCTCCTGGACTCGACTAGCCCTCGCAGCGGATGGAGATGATACAGAGGGAGACGGTCCCTGTTTAGCTCCACCGGCAACATCGCCTTCAGTGTTCCTGGTATTCTTCTTAGGGGTCGTCCTCGTCTTCATATCGCCGAAGGGACTGCCGCCAATACCGGATCCAGAAGGCCCGTCTCTGTTCAAATCAGTAGGGACGATGACCGGGATATACACGCCAGAGGGAACATCCCGAAGCAGCGATGTCTTCAGAAGACCAATCATCTTCCCGATGAAATGAACCACGCGACCCTCTGTTTGGAGGAAGCCTCCTCTTTTGATCGCTCTGCCCCACCTCGTTTCACGGAGGAAAGTCTCCACACGAGGCCAGTAGAGAAGGACGTGGAAGGGATAATCACCACTTGGTGGGACCTTTGACCCATCTCCTTGTGCGGGCGGATTCATGTTGAAACGCGTGCTCATTCTCAAAAACCCCATCGCATTGTTCCTTTCCGATATATCCAGCCAAGATGGTAGGACACCAACATCTTTCCAGGCATACTTGTTCGGATCGCAGATACCGAAACCATGGACGGTCATAGGATGGGTGGGTAGCTCGAGGCTCTTGTCGAAGGTTCGTCCGGCTCTGTGCGAAAAATGTCAGCACATAGAGCTCGGGCCAAGCGTCGATAGTTGAGGACCAACTTTTGAAGACCGCCATTCACAGGGATGAAAAATTGAGCAACTGCGGTGGACGAACGGGCCTGACCAGAGGAGATGCGAAAAGAATCATCAGTCACCTGGCGCTTCCATGTGACCCAGTTGGGGTGAAAGCAGCCTTCAACGTTCCACGTGAAAGGCTTTGCCATATCCATAGTACAATCAGGGGCATAGACTGGAGCGATGACATCAATGTCCCAACTCGAGCCATCGTTAAGCAAGACCTCGCGTTCTTCGCCCTGAACATTGTTGGGCCTGAAGGGAAACTCCAGCCGCAGGTGCCTTGTCTGTGTGAAAAGAACCTTGTTGGTATTCCAAAGATCATCTACCCTACCAATGCGAGTGGGTATAATCATGCGGAGTCCGTAGCTCTTTCGAGATTCAACCGTATCGGAGCCCGAAAGCACTGGGATTTTGGCGGCAGTTCGTTCCGGCATACGAATGGTTCCTTCGTTGTTGGTGTAGGCATCGGTATCCCCCGCGTCAGAGTCTGCGGCCTCCCACGGGTCTTCATAAACGAAAGTACCGGTGCTGACAACAGACACGGCATCATCATCGACGCTGACGGGACTGGCAGAACCAACTGGCATGATTCAAAGATTTTGACGGAATATGGTGCAGCACACAGTATTGCAATAGATTGGGCCGGAAATTGAAATGATCCGGAGAAAGACCATGAGGACGGGGTTGATCCAAATAAAGTAGAAACACGGACCTTATTGCAAGGATGGGAGCCAGAGTCAAGCGATATCGTACAAAGAATTAAGGTTTTCAAAATAACCTCAACTCTCTTACCTACGATGTTTCGTGCTCTGTGCCGCAGCGACCACATGATACTCACATCCCTATGCAGCAGGAAATCAAGCCAACCAATACATGCCGAGCACAATCAGAACGGATGGTACTGAGCAAATAGAAGAGGGATTCTCAATACATGCTCTTACAAAGGATGTTTCGTGCTCTGCGCACCTGGCGACGCAATAGAAATACATAACTAACAGTCCAACAAGCAACGCAGCGTGTTTAAATATACAACAGGCTGGTATTACACGAGAACCCAAATGGCATTGGCCCGGCCGATCACGTCGTGCTGTCTTTTTGGCTGCGTTAGTATATCGGAAAGAGGCTAGTCTAATCAACCTATATACCGACGATACCTTCACCGGAAAGCAGTGAGTCTCACTGCTTCAGAAGCAAGATTAACTAGTGGAGCCCCAGACCCGTATGCTTGTAATGATGAGTAAGCCTGCGGGGTTGGTTCGCACTGGTAGCAAGTGCCAAGCCTTGCTGCTACGCAATTTGAGTGGCCGGCCTCACGCCTAAAGGCTTATCTTATCTACAAGGTTGACGACATATGTCAACCGACATCCCGTCACGCTTCCTGGCCAAACATCGCAACCCAAGCAGACACCAACCCAGCTCGAAATTCCGATAACTGTGATGTCCGGTGCGATGGGTATTACGAAGGACCAGCGAATGCAGTCGTGGAATGTCGAGTTTGTTGTTGGAATTCGCACAGTCGCCGGCATATACCAGCTCGGCGATTTCCTGAGCGTCGGCGATGTGTCGCGTGAGCTGGATCTATGCTTGCAATTCCCGCGGCCGGAGGGCGAATGGCAAGCCATTCTCCTACCTATGGAGACGTATTCTATCATATCATTCCTAATCCCGATTATGGACTCCGGAATTCCAGTGGTTTCCTGTATGTCCTCTTGACTAATAGTATTGCAGGCGGAGAAAATAGCGGTCTAAATCCCTGTCAGAGAGCAGAAGCACATCAGGTGGGTCCTCACAGAACGAGTGGGGATTTTCTTCACGCGTAAATGGAGGAAGACTGTGCGAGGATAGAGAGAGATGCTATACGTATCCGTCTAACCTTGGTGCCGACCATTCGTGCAGGTTGTAATCTTGCCTGAGTCAGGAAGAGGCGATATTCCTTTCACAAAGTCGTACGAAGTTCGAGACTCGGGAGATAAGAAGCCGTGCTAGAGTTCCAATGCCCAAGAACTCTAACCGTAGTCAAAAGCTTTGGTTTCCAATTTGACAAAATTTGGGAAGAAGTATACCAGACGATCAAAGAGAATAACCTGCTAGCATACAGGGAATCTTTTGACTCTATCAATACCCGTTTGGATCAGTATTTACCTCACGATGGCACGCACCGAAACCGTCACGGAAACTAGAACAGCTCACAATGTTGCGGCCACGTTCCACTACATGGACTTGAAGAGTTGCCTACCTGAAAATCTCGCCGTAGACTCGTGGCCATGAATCAAAGTGTATGCTCCCAGCAAGCATGTGGGCGTGGATTAGAGGGTAGGAGTTCTCCTCAATGAAGGGTGCCCATGGCTTCTCGATATCTATGGCTTTGAAGTTGTTGTTTGGGTAGACTTCTGAAGCCTGCGTTATTGTTGACAAGTCGACGCCCTGGACAAGTGAATTGCCGCTACTTAAGAATTTCTTTGCAACACCGAGAGCCTACATTCCGGTGCCACACCCGAGATCCAATATTTTCAGATTGGGTATATTGTCCAGAATAATGTGAGAGCTGTAAGGGTCGTAGCGCCGGGTAAACAGAAAGAACTTGTGCATGGCGTCCAGCCAGTCCAGCTCGCGTTCGTCGAATGGGTATAGGTACTGGCCGCGATGCCATCCTTGATCCCCTTCCATCTGAGACTCTTTCCCTCGCCCTTGTGTGCGAGGATCTCTTCCACAGCATAAAACTGGTCATCCCCGGCATCTGAACCATCACACTGCTCTTTTGTAGGTACCGTCTACGCCGTCTTTTTTTCACAGGCTAGTGGAAAAGCAGACGTGAGGCTGGGGGCATTAAAAGACAGGACACGAGGCCATATAAGGTGAAGACCCTTCAGTTCACGTCTGCTGTCTAGATGCTGGTTCTGAATAGCTCAGACATCGCCTAATCATCTTACCAGAAGATGAACGCTTTGGTCATTTTGTGGGCACTCTGTCAGGAACATCAAGAGAACGCTACAAATTCACATCTCAGCAATAAGATTGACAATGGTATAGAACTGGAGTTTCTAGATTGGAAACCTGGGTTAACCGCCAGCCTCAATGATGGCAATGGCAAGGAGTCAATCACTGGTTCTTCCGAAGTCGAAAGCAGCCAACAAGGACAAACTGCATCCACACAGCAAGGTGGAAAAGGAAAGCAACCACGAGACCTCACCTCATTCGAGACGAATCCGCCAGAAACCCAGAGAAAGACAATTCGAAATATTCGCAAAGCAAGGAGAGAAAGCAGATGTAAACACGTCACCAACGCCCGTGTTCAACGGAAAAGGAGAAAGAGTAAGAGAGAGAAAGAGGGAAGACAAATACGGCGATCGCAGCGAAGCGCGACCTAGGTGTTTGGCGCACTCAGCGTCCTCGCCTGCTGGCAAGGCGGAACGGGAGCAAAACGCCAGCCCCTTTCCCGCTATCTTTTCTTCCCATCGAGGGAGGCGTAATAATGCCGGCACGCACTGGGGTCTCCAACCTAGCACCCATGCCTTCTGGCTCAGGCGACATCGCGGATTGAGCCTGCCATTCACCGAGTCAAGTGCATAAATCTGAGACCGTCCTGGACGAGTTGACGAGCACTGCTGTAAGGGTGTATTGTTTGATCTGAAAGCACCCATTAATACACTTCGATCACAATAAGACGCATTTAGGGCAAGCGCCTTTTCTTCCCATCACTATCACACTTTGCTCTGCTTCTTATATTTACGTTATATCTCAGAGCTTTCTTAGTCCATTGCCTCTATAGCATCACTTATGCGCAGCATTTTCTCACTCAGGCGTGGTAATAAGCTTGCACTTATAGATTTGCTGGTTCATAAGTGATTAAACCAATGATTTGTGTTGTTTAAACTTCAGCTTCGCATCCATAACCACTCCAAGGATTTTGACATGGTCCTGAGGTTCGACAGTCTGTCCCTTGACGATGAAAGGTAGCGCGTCCGTCTTGTGTAAATTGCGAGTGAAGTGTATGATTGCTGTCTTATCAGCCTCGAATGTTGTACCGCTCCATCTCTCCCAATCCAAGGCGTTCTTGATAATGGCGTCGCAGGCTCAGTATCGCTCCCGTGCGCGTCTTCGTCTTCGTCTTCGTCACGCGCGTGTTTCGCCGGCACTGGCGCACGCTCGGTCCCGCTCCCTTCCAAGCCCGCGTCTCCGTCCGGCGGTTGCTTTGGGGCGGCAGCGGTGGCGGCGGTGGCCCAGTCGTAGTCGAGACCCATCAAGCGGCCGTAGTCATCGGTGCCCAGCAGCTCGTTCAGCCTGTCCCGTGCAAGCTGCGGCAGCTTCTCGAGATCCTCTCGTACACTTTTGCACCTGCGTTCCCGCTGTTCCCGGTGGTTTTCCCATCCCTTTCTGATATCGGAATTTTAGCTGCACAAAAGCAGCGTCTTCAGCATGCTCGATGACTTCTCATACACTGAAGCGGGGTCTCAGGCCCAGAAAAGGAACCCAAGGATCAGCGACCAGAGTACTTACACTTTTCTAATCCATTGTGTGCAGTAACGATACGCATACTCAAAGGAAATACCTGGAGGTGTCATTTCTCTTGAAGAAATGCATTGACGCTAGGGAAAAAGATAAGGAATGTAAATTACATTGGAGCGAGATACTAAATTTATAAACCATCGCCCTTTCCTTCTATTTCACCAAACGTGTCTTTGCCCGCAAGATGATCGTCCGCTAGTACTTTAAGCAGCGTAACGACGGCCTCATCCCCTCTCCTGAGAGCATCAGACAGCGCTGTCCAGCCATCATCCTTCGTCTCAACGTCGGCGCCTTTCTCGACCAGCAACCTGACGACGTCTACACGCCTGATTGCAGCAGCTATCATTAACGGCGTATAGCCTTTGTTAGTCTTCGTCTCTATATTGGCGCCTCCCTCAAGCAGCAACTCAACTATATCTTCATACCCGTGCGCAGCAGCACAAGCCAGCGGCGTCCCGCCATTTTTATCCTTTATTTCGATCGAGGCGCCACTCTCAAGTAGCAATTTGATAGCGGCCGCATGCCTGTTCCATGTAGCATAAGTTAGTGACGTCTTGCTGTAAACCTCTTCGTCGGAATCAGCGAGCAGCCCACGCAATCTCTTGACGACGGCCACGAGCTCCTTGTCTGCTGCACCTGACAGCGGCGTCCCACCATTATCTTTTTCCTTCGGATCGATGCCCAACCCGTACACCCGCCTGATGATGGCTGCCCTCCCCTTGTCCGCCGCGCTAGACAGCGACATTTCATTGCCTCCTGGCTCTAGAGCGTGTATTATCGCAACATCAAGTTACAGTTGCTTCGCTTAACAGCTCAGGCTCTACATTGTGATCAGCTTTTTCAAGTCAACGATGTTCTTATTGTAGTATGGAATCACTTCTTTATATGTTGATCTTGCCTCTTTAGCATTCTCTATGCGAGCATTCGGATCTGGTCCACGACACTAAAGACATCCGTACTGACATTGAGCTAATCTAAGTTAACCCCTATGGTTGCCGTGCCCATCTCTAATATCTAGCCTCACAACATTTGCATCCACTTGAATCAATCCTTCGCATAATTCAGGTTTTTGCAATGGTCCGAGTTTCGTCTATCCATACCAAGTTATTATATGCCGCAAGTTGGGAGTCAGCCACGCCGATCTGAGAGGCGGGTTGGGTCCCTTGGTCCTCAATTGGCTTTGGCATTTGACAATTGCTGTCTAAGACAAATTCATATACTGCTGCCGGAGACTGGGTGATGCAAGAGTCTGCCTTCTCAGGGGTCTGGGAACTGTTTATTGGTTCATCACTGCAGGATTCCAGGGGATGGTAGCTCCATGCGAAAAGAAGAAGATTGTGGCGTATGCGAGTGTTCAGAGCTTTGATCCTTGATGTGATGGCACTGATTGATCGTGCGTCAAGCTGTTTTGAGTCGTAGATCTCTTGACTGTTGAAGCCCTCCCGCTTAAGCTTGATCAGTATTTCATCCTCCCTTGTCGACCACTGACCAAATCTTTGGACGATGGGAGTAGGAGTCAGAAACTCAAAATGCTGCACCTGATATGTGGAAGCGTCGAACAGCTGGATCAGGATGTAGTGGCTCTTCTCGCCTGCTAAGTTGATCTCAACTGGGATGACGCCCCAGTGTGTGTGGATATTCATCAAGCCTCCCAGGTCATCGTTGTCCTCTAGGATCCGTGCCCATCCTGACCTGCTTGCTTCAGACTTTGACGTCCAGAAATTCGTAAAGCCACCTGATTCGGTCGTAGTTACATTCCGTACTGATGCGGACTGGTTTGGCTGTAGTCGGTCGAGGGTAACATGAGCACCAGGTATACCTTGGCCGAAGGGATCAATCAATCTACAGATGAGCGGGGCCATATTTAATGCTAATAGGAGAGATGCAGAGATATTATCTTAACTTTGAAATGCCCTATTACAATTTAAGTTAACCAAGGAGTATAAACTCGATATTATAGCTACAGGCTGCTATGCATTGATACCCTGTTTCCGTGAGTCATTTTACTAGGTTTTATAAGCCGGTCTGCTAGGAAGTAAGCATGATTCGAGTGCATCAGACTACGTCCGGGTCAAGAAGGTCTGTGGCTTCTATGAACCTCTAAGTCTTCTATTACAGGATGGTGCTAGAACGCGAAGGTCGGAGATCGTATCAAGGTGGGTGGAGTTTGGCGTCTGGAGCCTTCCAAGGCAAGACCTGTGGCAGAGTGCATAAATGATTCATTTGATCATCCGACCACAGAACAATTCGACGACTATTGTATTTACAATATCGATTCTTCCGCCCCTGCAGATGAGTTCAGACCGCCCCACACCCTTAAAGCTTTATAGCTGATCAGAGCGTGCTTGGGGCTTCGGGCTTTCATTAAACCACTGGGAAAATTGTCATTGACAACTTCATCGCTCGAGCGTCTAATAGATGTCTCCTATCATCCCACCATCTCGAAATACAAATACTCTGGATCCGTTCTGTTTTTTACGGTCCTATACGCCGAAAGCCTACGTATCAACTAGCCAAGAAAAAGCCTAGCATGAACGGCACTGTGCATGCAACAATTTTCGATCCTGCTGCACACCTGCCGAGTTTGGTTTACACCTTTGACGTTGTAGGTGACCATTGCGTGCTGTTACACGTGAAAACCCAGCTTCACATTTTGGGCAGCGGAACTTAGGCGCCTGTCCGGACTTTTCTCGGTGGCGGATGAGGTTGCTGCATGTGGAGAACTGACGGCCATTACAACCGTGCTCCCAACACTGTGGCTTGGGCTTACGGGCGACAGTATTGCTGTGCGGAGACTCTCCCTTCATTTGCATAGTTGGCGTACGGTTACCATTGGCCGAAACGGCATCATTGAAATTGTATCTAACATGTAAATTAGTTCCAAAGTCAATGAACAATAATACATCTAATAGTATTACCCATAATACAAGGGCACTAGGGCTGGATTCAAACAAGATAGGTATATATATGTTTGTTGATAAAATGGGTTAGGGATTATCATTTGGTTTGGAACCGTAAATGGTGGCGCATAGCCAAGGGCTATCCCATCTTGAGCAGCAGTCATTGGGCTGATACACTGGGCCGCTGGGACATGAAATGGAACTTCGGATCCTTGAGTTTCGATTGTTGCCTGGTCCTGCTGCCACTGTATAGTGATTTAATCTCGCTTCCGCAATATAAATGTTCTATATTTATCGGCTTCCGTTCCATGAATGTGAATGCCGACAACCAGAAAGGTGACGAAGAAGAGAAGAAGGGCGATTAATTAAACCTGCTCCTGCAGCATATACAGTACTGTATAAGAAAGATTTAGATAAATCAGAATGGCGCACACTAGTAACGAAACAGGATTATAAGAACCCATGTCCACCCGGGTCGGTTTGAAAAGCTCATCCTCGATCCTATATCGAATATTCAGGGGAATCCTGGGGACATCGTTTCTATTGCTATTGGACGTCAATGCGGTGCACATTACCGTGGCTGGTATCAATCCATGGTATTTTAAGGAAACTTGCTGATTATTTTGAAGCTTTGTAACTACCTAAATGCAGACGCAAATTCAGGCACGCACAGGTAGCGTTTGAGCATCGGAGAGAGGCGGGAGCCCGGATGGAATTTTCCGGCCAAGAATAATCAAGACCATGAACAACTAATCTACGAGCGGATGCAGATCCGCTCGCAATGTTAATACAAACCCTTTGCGAGGCAACGCGACTTTAACAGGCAGGCGGCTGCAGTTCTGACAGGTGTGCGTCGAAAGAATAAGCATATGATGCAGCTGGAAACTGGTGCGGCGTGTTGCTATTGAGGTATTAGTGAACTGTCCGCGTTTTGCTGTCGATTTTGGTGCCGGGTGGGGGGGGGGCAAGTTTCGTTCTAAAGGGACCAGTGGTTTTGTCCTGGTCAGACTCTTGATGCCTCAGGCACGTCACCCAAAGCACCCGTCACATCTGACAAAAATCTTACTCCTCAATCTGTTTTAATGCACCAGGTTGCATAAAAGAGGACCAAACGCAGAACCACATCCGATATGGTGACAACACGTTTTCAGAAAACTCTTGAAGCCAAGCGGGAGGCGAATGCCAAATGCTTACTTTACTCGCTCCCACAAGAACTCCTCCTTATCATTTGTCAATTTCTTGGGCAGTCCCTCGATAAGAAAATCATCCACCTCTTTCTTCGTCGCCAGCCCGCGCTGTGCGAAACAACTCACCCCGACCGGTGCACCCGGGGCCGTCACTTCCCTAAGAGAACCCGGAGACATATCAGCCGCTGTTTGACAACGGTCTGGCACCTGATGCAAGCCTCTTGGTATCTCCGGAACTTCGCTCAACCCCTTTACATGGCCCACACCGTACATCTCATCTGCGTACACCCTACCAGCAAAGTACGTTTTGCAATGGCGAGCTTGAACCCCTTTGCCGCTTGACCAAAGTTTACGTCGACGATCTGTCCGCTCCGCTCGTCCCTCTAATGGTCTTTGGCTTGTACCAGAAGAGAATCGACATCGACATCCACCACGGAAAATATATTTCTCGGCGCCTGCGACACTTCGGGGACAATCTATGCTGTCTGATTCGACTGCGCCATGAAGTTTGGATGCGCTCATTGCTCCGACATGTCAAGGACCTCTCGCTGGATAGGAGAGGGGATATCCGCCTGATCCCAGATCCGCGGTATTTTACGGCACAACCAGAGCTACAAGACCTAATGATCGAACTGGCGCAACTGAGGCTGCACTCGCGCGCGGGGCTCTACATCCTTTTGCTGCCGAGGCGGAACGATAAGTATAAGAACGAAAAGACAAACACCCAACTATCTATTCACAAGAAAGCAATGGAGAACCTGAGGAATCGTTACTGGAAAAAAGGTGCTCAACTGGGACAGATCCAAAAAGTGTTGTATCGTCAAGAGACTGATAAGAACTACGAATTTGACGTTTTCCCGACTAAGGAGTTTATAGCGAGTGGGTGCGATTTGTGGGAAGTTGGGATTGGAGTAGGGTGGTTGAAGAGGTATGCCCAGGAGGCGGTTTGGCTCAGGATATTCCCGGAAATAGGAGAAGATGTAGAGGAAGATGGTTTCGAATGGAGAGAGTGCGGCGAGAAGGAGGATAGGGACTGGTGGCCGACCAGCATGGAGAACGGAAAAGGTAGTGAGGAAGATGACAGCGAAGACAGCGATGCTGACGATGTTGTTGATTGGAAACGAGAGAAGAGGGAACGAATAAACGGCATCGGGGAGAGACACGCCTGGAAAGGCGAGGTTGGCTTTGGTGCCGCGACGGGAAATCTGAAGCAGGGATAATGTGAAAGAATGAAATCACAACCGTCGTGAGAATGGTGACTGCTGCTACAGACCAAGTGCTCATGGATGACGCGCCTCCTTCTTACTCCTCGTCCTCGCCCTCTGGGCGCCGTAAAAATCAACCAAAAAGCTCGCAACTTAACCGTGATTAGGAGGAAGATTTCGCCCCATGCCAAATGCTTACTTTACTTGCTCCCACCAGAACATTATCTTATTTCTTTCTTTTGTAGCATGTTTCTTTATCAACTGTTTTAGCGACACTCTATTGGGCGCTTGGATATAGTTGCCACGTTTATCCCTCTTCATCCTGGTCGTCAAGCTTCCTCTTCTTATCCCTCAACTTACTCAGCTTATCAGCGCGTTGTATGAAAAGTCGCTTCTTCTGATCGGCACTAAGGGCAGGAAGGTATATCAGTAATTGATTACTCATAGGGCAACATAAAGTTGCCTTTGTGGTTTTCGTTTCTCCCGTGAGTGGATCGCAAGAGAATAGGTGCGTTATAAATGAGAAGGTGAACTTCAATGTACATCAAAGCAGTAAACCTTTTGGAATATACTAATATACTTTCTTTAACCGATTCGACGTCAGATACATGCAATTATTCCCGGAATCAGCCCTGACACAGTGGCATATGAACCGCACGACCATGGCGGCGGAAGGGGTAGATCTGAGCGAGCTCAAGGTATTTGAAGATCCGGATTTGCAGCTATTATGGCCGAAATCCGTAGAAAGGGATAATACAAAGCTGTTTACCACGCAGTACGCAGCGGTGCAAGAGAAATCGACTCCAAACTCCAAATCCGCGTTCAAATCGCCGAATGCCATATTGATGCAGGTGGTCTTCTGAGATATAGAGGCCGGCTATGGGTCGCAGGCGCTCCCATCACATCAGAGGAACAATATAAGAAAGCCACGCCCGAAGACCTGGAAGAACGTAAAACTTGCAGGCTGATCTCTTCGTCGATGCGTGGAAGTGGGGGCAGCGTAAGCTACGCCAGACCCAAAAGCCGCAAAACAAAGACCCCAAGGAAGGAGGATATCAGGCCCCCAACCGAGACATGGAGAAGGGCGGCGATGACGATAGCCTGTTGAAGGATGCCTTATTTGGGTTAAAGCATTCGGGGCCAATCGAGGACGGATTGACTAGAACGAGGACGGGTGGCGGCCCATTGGACAGTCATGCTACTACTAACTAAGGAACTGAAGCAGGGAAGACTATCTGAGAAGCAGATGATGAGGTGTCAATGATTCGGCGGGCTGGAGAAACAATTTGGATGGGGCTGGGGAGGATGCTGGGGGGTGTGTGGCCAAAAGGCGGGAAGGCGGGACGCGTCGGTTTGGAGGGAAGGAGAGGGGTGACGAAAGAAAAATCGTTGAGTGGATAAGTTGACTAGCTAAATTGGTCACAGCTACTAGTCCGTTTCCTAATTTAAGAATCCTTGGTCACGAAACTAGTTAAACTGACCCTTAACAACACGAAATTAATGTTCTTAAATCTCAGGATAGGAGGAGAGGGCGATATTTGTAATATCCTCTGCCGATAGAGCGAAATAGACACTCTCACCAAAAGTTTAATCTTTCAAACTGGCCTGCAACCAAACAATTCAATATTTGACTAAGAACCTCCAATCAAGACATTCAGTGCTCCAACCCTAGGTTTGAGTCCCATTCAACGCATGGTAAGGACATTCGCCTTACACGTGTTGCGGAGAATTATGCTGGAGCCATTGTTGATGCGATGGCTAACGTTGTCCTTTACATCGACCTTGCGTGCAATAAATGGAAACCATTCCCACTCACGCCGTTGTACTACACATGTACTATAAAGTATGAAAACGGAGATTCGCACAACCATTAATGGAGGGCACACAACTTTTCATGACTAAGCAGGCTGCAGCCAATCAGAGCCTCCCATTTCACGTCGATTTACCACCCATCATGGTGCGTTTTGTAGCCTCAACTACGCGCCTGCGGCATATCCTCTACACCAACTAGAACCCACCCACCCACCATCAACACAACGCGATATCGCTTAATTGACTATCAGAATCGATCAATTCAGCATCAAAAACATACCCTAGCTGGTCAAATACCAAACCTGGGGCGTTGCAGCGATGTCTCAGGTCCCTGATTACTCGGGACTCGAGGCGCAGTGGCAGGCCGACTGTCACAACTGGAACAACAACCAGTCTGGGCAGTAGGGCTGGCGATAAAACGAGGGCGACGACGGCTTCAGTGCAGAGAATAAACTCGGCTTTCGAGCACAATGACTCGACCCTCCAGTCCCTGGATGAAGCGAACATCTATAGCAGCGGTACCCGGCGAGACCAGCGGCTAGTGGTTGGGCTTACGAAGCAAGGCAACCGCCAGCCTCAGAAGCGAAGAGCCGAAGGCACGGCGTCGCCGGCGGCTACACCCTCAAGTTCAAGACCAACGGCTAAAAAGCAGCGGACGGGGGGACGGAGGACTGTCAACCAGCTGCCAGCCATAGACCTAACGGCTGGCGACGTCGACGGCGACGGCGAGGGCGGCGATGGCGCCAAGGAAACGCAAGACGAGATCGTCGCCGTGGCGCCCGGCTTTATTGACTTATCAGTCGATTAGCTGGGTCACGTGGGCAACGACGAGGGCGATGAGGGCGACGAGGGCGACGTTGTGGCCAAAGTTGGCCAAACTAAGCACTATTAGCACTATTTGGGTGAAACGCCCCCCCTTTGTACAGACTTAGACTTAGCATGCAATTCAGACCCAGTTAGTTGCCGCCCCCAGACGTACGTACGTACTATCGCCATATGGCAAAGGCCATTCAACAGGTACAGTACATAATCTGTATTGTACATTATCTCCAAAACAGGTTCACGAAGTACCGTATTTAGCAGAGGTACGGCCTAACAGATAAACAAAATGGATAAGCAAGGAATTGTGTTACTGCACAGTACTTTTAACTTTCTATTTAACATCAAAAATGCCCGGTCTCAGAATTGTCTGGGATGGAACCAACGTGCAAACAAAAGTACCAGCTTCTGTTCCAGTTGATTCCCGACAGCAACTTTCGTTGACCCCTACTTTATTTTTGGGCACCGGTACCGTATCAGTCTATTTCCATACCAGACCTACAAACATACCTATTCAGGCTATCTATCAGCTGGAATCGATGGATACACAAGATGAGCAAGGCCCAAATATGTGAAATTAACTGCTACGTATACACTTCTATCAAGTCCAAAATAAATCTCAGGACTTCACTACCTGTCGTAAAATACTAGATACTAATTATCTTAATACAAGTACACGTGTAGGACCTATAGTTGGGGGAACAACAACATATAGTTATGTCGTACGAGGACAAAAGTACACGATTAAATCACCAACTTGTGAGAATGACCATAACCCTTGTAGATTAATAGACGATAGCCACTTCTAAAAGTACTACGATAAAGAAATGAGGAGGATTGGGTCTAAGAAGTATATATAATAGTAAAGAATTCAGAACTGAATTAGAATGAAGGATAAACACTCTATAGTACAGTAGCTCGCTCATTAATTCGACTTTCGATATTATAGACTATACTGTGAACAGATTCATATCAAAGAAAATCGAGAGGACTCCAGGATTGAGGAATTTGAGCAGGCTAAAAGGGCATAAGATTAGTATATGAACCATTAATTTAAGTATGTTAGAGAACTTACACTCAAAAGGTTTCTCTTGTTGCCATACAAAGTACAATCCCGCAGTCTGCAATCCACTCTACATACAGCTGCTCAAACTTATTAGCGTCAAGATCTGACGTTTTGTCATTATGTCGACGGCATTTAAGGGGATTCGCGTTCTGAGACATCTGTGAGAAGGCTTCCTCAAGGTAATTCCTTGTTTTAGCAGCCCTTTCTTCATTAGGCGTTAATATATCGAGAGTAGTGTGAGATTTGAGGTGCTTGTAGATGTGTGTCGTGCCTCCATTTTCGAGATATTCGGCAGGCTTCCCTTTACAGTACTTGCAACGCCATATAATCTAACCTTCCGTATTACAGACGATCTGATTCCTCCCGAAGGGCGTATGATCCCATATCTTTGACGTACGCTTCTTCTTCTTAAATTGAGCGGTTAACAACGGCAAAATAGATGTCTCTCCGACATCAGTATTTCCGTTGTCGCTAATAACCGACGAATCAGGGGCTATTGAAGTCTGGGATGATATAGCCGTGAAGGAAGCGCTAATACCTGAGCGCTGAGAAGTCATTATTTCGTAGAATAACACTTGTTGATGAAGTAGGTGAAAATTCAGGAGCTGACACGCTTCACGTAAGGGGCACAGGCCGTATTCATCCAAAAGCGTGCTTGGAACCAGCAAATTAATTGCATTAAAGAAAAGAACTAAAAGCTCTCGGAAAGCTGGCTAGCTTGTTACATACTCAACGCTCAGGAGTTTATGGCGATGCCTTTATTTAGTGGCGTTATTAGCATCGGCATCAGCTGAGTGCAGATCAACAGCCCAACCGGGTTACACTTCATTAGTACAAAGTTCTGTAAATTGGGATTTTCATAATGCCTCATATATGGAGAGAGACATCGTATTACTCGTATTACATACCGGTAGTACTTGCACCATATTTAATATCATATTTATACGATATTTGAACGACCATGCACTGTATTACACGGTTTCCGGTGCTGCTTGCACTGCACGGTATAAAAATACCGTGCAGGCAATACGATATTGAATATGATATCGTCTTATTTACGGCCACACTATTTACTTCACTGCCCAAGACCAATGACCCCCCATGATATGGATCAGTCTACGAGACCACATGACCACGCACACAGCGGGCTGAGCACTTTTATTCTGTTGCAAAGGACATACGGCAACTCCGAAGGACAGCAGTATACCTCTGGTGGGAACTCCAGCCATCGTCGCACAGTCGATTCTAGTGACGAGCAAGAGATTATTCAGCGCTTTCAGGAAACTATGGGCATATTTACTGGCATCCCCTTCGACCCTCCCGGCAGGATATGTTTGTGGCCGGCAGCTGCTCCAAATTGTTGATGACCCCACAGAGCAACATTGTCTTCCCCTTGCCGGGATCGCCTCTGACCCATAACAGCTGCTCTTGGGCATTTCGCCAACGGTGTCGTTGACGGACATTTGACGCATGTATTCTGAGGCAGAAACCACCGCCCCCCCCCCTTTTACCCCCGTCCACTAATTATCCTAATCTCATTGCCTGAAATCTGTAATAAACCGATAAGCTTATCATCAAAGTAAGCGAAACAGCGACAATCCCTAGAGTGACCCAAGCTGTTGGTGACCAAGTCCCGTCGCGAGCGCTATAAACATTTAGTGGGACAGACATCGTGTCCAGAATAGACACTCAGGATACAGAGTTCTGTTTCCAGTGGGCCACTGGGAATCCCAACCCCGACAATGCCTGAAACAAGCGGAGATGTTCCTAAGGCGCAGGGAAAACATGGCCACTGCACTTCTTCAAGTTGTTGAGGTGTTGGGTGGAGTTGTTAAAGCACTTGATAGCGATTGAAATTGGGCAGCGGAGCCCCGGGATACCAACAGCACGAATTCGGGATGGTAGAGGGCGATCTTACAGAGGTGGTCAGACATAAAGGGAGACATATAGCTCTCTTGTGTGGGTAACAGGCCTTAGAATGGGTTCGAGTACCTGATGTGGGATTGGAGTCTTGTTGCTGTACCCCTGACTGATATTCGGGCATCGAGTTTGTCCACAAGATCTTCGGGCAAGACCGCGAGCCGACTCTGCGACCTGCGGTTCGAAGACTGCAGCGAGGTCGTGCTGAAGCAGGGAAACAAAGATGGTAGGTACCGTGGTGCTCGCTTTGTATCTGTACTTGTCGTTCGCGTTAAGGATGGGTATGTCGTTGGATATTAGGTTGATAATTACGGTTGAATATAACTCTACGGCTTATAACAACGAAGTGCTGATGGAGAAGCGGATCGATCAGGAGCTCCAGCCTATTGCCAACTCACAGGGGGAACTATTACTTGTCATGGATGTCGCCTCCTTTCATGTTACCGACAGCATTAAGAAAAAGCTGAAGGAACTGGGCATTTTGACTGCTTTAATTCCATCCGGCTGTACAAGCCTTCTTCAGCCATGCGATACTGCTGTGAATGGGCCACTTAAGCTATGGCTTCAGGAGATCACCGATGAGTATATCGCCCAGAAGGAGGCTGAGCATCCGAACTTTGCTTGGACAACCTCAGAGCGGAGGATAATGACGACCTGGGTGGTAGATAAGGCTATGGTACGGCTGAAGGAGAAGGCTGATCTTCTACATGACCACTTGGTGCTATTTCCACGATATCAACTTTGCCATTGATGCTACTTCTCTATGTTCTTGAGTGTCGTTCCATCCAGTTTTAAAAGAATTGATGTCGAGGAGTCCACAGTTCTGCTGCATTAGGAGACTACGAGCTGTCTCCAAAGAAGTCTACTGCGAGCGGATAAGGCTTTCTACACCTGATAGGCCTTGTCGATTTGGTGTTGGCGTTAAGTTTAACAGAAGCTCCTGTTGATGGGGAGCTGGAGCAAATTGGGCTGCCCAGGGTTACCACTGGCAGTTCTTCGTCTGGTTGGCTACAGGACGATGAGGCAGATGAGATATACGGAGGGAGACTTGGCTGTTGGCAGGGCAACTTGGCGTTGTGCTTATACGAAGTGGTTGCCCTGTCGGCAACAGTCTCAAAATGATCGGGCCCTAAACGGTGTGCAGGCCGAAGTTTATTGAGAATAGGAGAGAAATTCTTGTCTGATTCGTAGATGTAGGTCTCGCCGTTATATTCGCACAAAACGGCTATATGACAGCCGGTCAGCTTAGACAGCATGTTTGCTTTCTTCATGACACCCCTACGTCGATTGAGAAAGCCCTTGGCTGGGTTACTGAATCCTCTGGTCTTCTTCATCTTATTATCGAAATTCAAATCATAAAACATAAGAAATTAACAACCGCGTCTAAGTCAACTGGGCATTCGACCTGAATTTATTTTATATCCATATTGTTTAGACTTGCCAGAGCATTGTTTACAACCGCTCTTGTTAGCCACCAAAGGTCGGCTTTGGCCACACAATCGTCGTTTCATTGTCTTTGAAACATCGGGGGACCCGTTAATTGGCCCACAGCTATGAGCATTGGAACATGCTCTCATGGTATTTCAGAATTCAAATCTTTAAAAAAAACAGACTAAGTTTTAATATGTGATATAATTAAATGAGTTTCCTTGATATGATTTCGAATGTCGAAAACGGGTTTAAGGAAACATCTTTCACTGTGTAGTGTAACTATCACTACCCGGCCTGACTACCGCGCTGCTCAAGTGGACTTAGAGCGATGCACTTTGCTATGTCATGCGCAAGATAAATATTTACTGAGCTATAAATATCTACTGCAGCAAGCTAAGAACAGTTCTTTACAGGTACTCTGCTAAAATATAAGTTTAATCCTAAATTTAGTTTTGCGGACCGCTGATAAATCATGACGCTGACCCTCAGAAAAAGTACAGTACTTAGAAAGACGGAAGACTAAAGTCGCCAAAGGTACGCATACTTCAATGTTTTTTGATCTTCAAGGACCATACTGTACAAGGTAACAGAAAGTTTCACCATTACGTTCTCGTCCAGTTATGTATAAAGACGCGAGTGCCCTCCTCGTCATGCCGGGCCGACAGCGGCCCATTCAGTGGGTGTGTTGAACTGTACGCGGTTGACCGAGAACGCTGCGCGAATTATGTTATCCTTTCTAGTCGCTGCCACAAGGACGAGTCGGAAATGGGGGATGGATAAGGAAATAAGTCGCTACCGACAACATCACATGCCCCGACTACTGAAATGATCTTATACCCATATTCCAATGTGAAAATAGCTACAAACGAAAGCCTTGCGAAGTGTGACACCATATTCTGTCGAGAAGGGACAGTCCTCGTGGATTTTATGGTCCATGAGATGTTTTTATCAGAAGAGGGACGGCTCACCATCAGCGCAACCGTAGATATCGTCTTGCCCAGGAACCTTTTTTCTGTGCCTCTGCACCCTCGATACAATGGCGGAGCTGCGGAAATGGTGTTCCCCATGTAGGTGCACGTTGCTTCGCTGTATGCTATACCTCCAAAGCAGTCCAACGGCGTCGCAATCAAGCTAGCGAGGTGACAGCTCGGAAGTTGCACCGCATTTGTGGCTGGGCGCCTGGCTCCCATATTCCAATGTAAAACTGGCTGCGAACGAGAGCTATAAAAAGGCGACGTTAATGGGAGCGACTACACGAGAGCCTGTATATGGATAATAGTCGCAAAGATGGCCTTGGGCTAGGATTCGTGGGATATAGTTTGTTCGGAGTGTGTCCTGGGCATTTTGGTGTTCGCCATTGTTGTAAAACGTTGTTGCAGTCTCTCTTGCCTCCATGGCGAGCCCCTTTATTTCATGCGATTCCGAGAGTCGTAGACTATAATCCAGTGAAGCGCAAATACCATGATGTGTCAGTGTCCTGAATTTATAGATTCCGGGTGGGCTCACAAGTTTAGGCTTCTATTACTCTACAACCTTAGTGGGCCTTTTGATGGTGATAGGTTAAAATAGCTTAAATAAACTCGCTAAGCTCTGCGTTTCACGGATGCATATTTACATCTCGTTACCTTAGTACACGTTCTCAATATCAGTTTTCAGACCTATAAACATCTGATTATCCCGAACTTTGTCCTGCAATATTTAACTATATAGGGTGGTTTCCCCTCGACAATCCTTATTTCTTCCCTGTGCCTAACTTAGTAGAAAGGATGCCTGTGCCAGAATCACCTCGTCCCGTAGTACCTTTACCCCTGGCCTATCCATCTTTCTCCTACACTATCCCAAATACATGCGTCGACACACGGAGTCTACACCAGGGACGATGCGACCGACTTCAAGGGAATTCAATCGCTTGTCCCCTGAATGAACTTCTTTCGTCCCCTTTTCCGAGAATGATGACAGTATCTAGGTCGACCCAGACGGTCGTGACCATGTCGCAGTGGATCCCGTACCAAAAAGGAAGACATTCAGCAAGTCCGAAGTCTCAGACAGTAATGACGGACATTGCGCATGATGGTTGTCCGCGCGTGTGGCAACGCTCCGGAGCTTCGACACGCTTTGTTCACCCCGGCAGCGGAGATTGAGTCCTTGTTTCAAGGCCTTCGCAACTCTCTCCAGATGAATGCTTGAAGCATTTGCATGGCAAGTGCGGAGTCGAATATGCGCATCTCGGTTCTTGGCCAAGACAAACTCTTCCCTGCATACTGGGCAGAACCACGGTTGACGATGGTCCCCCAAAAAGTTCCTCGGATATGAATGTTTCCTCGTGTTGAATATCAGAAGTTTTCAGGGTTTCTTCAAGGTTGGTATTTGTATCGTTTTCAGCAGACTGGTTGAAGGATTTGCTGGCCACCGTGCCCTCGCCGATCGGCTTGGATGCCGATTCAGAAGGCCCATTCCCATTATTTCTCGCCATGGTCCTGCGTGATTTGATTGGTCCTGAATCATTCACGTTGGTTTTTATGATCTCTGCGTCAGCGTTTAGGTTCGGACTTTGCACCATCTTTAATTTGGATGTGTTGTGAATCCTGGTCCAAGGTTCAAATTCCGACATACAATGCGGATTATCGCTTACCTTTTTATAATTCAAAATTTTACCAATTATAAGATTAAGATTATCAGCTTTACATAAATATCTATGTTCTTAATTTTCAAAATAAGGATTCTTAAATTAGGAGACGGAGCAGTAACGTGGGTGGCCCCGATTCCGGCCACGGTACCCGAAGGCTAAGAGGCTGTTTCACAGTAGTTCTTGTTTCCCACGACCCAAGCTGTGGGTCAACAACGGAACACTCTTTGACAAGTATGTAGCTATGAGTGCAAGAAGCTCCCCTGGCTGACGCCTTCAGGCACATGTGTACGACCAGGAGAACGACCGCAACAACGAAAAGATCCCCGCTACCTACCTATCGAAAAGCCAGGCGACAACCCTTTTTTCCTCGTGTCAATTTCAATTGTATTATTAATATTAAGAAACCATTTTAAAACAACCCCATCCGCAGCAATTTGCACTATACTTCTCATTTTAGTTCTTAATTTAGGTTTCTTACAGTTTTACTGACTCCTACATCTGAATACTAGAATTAGCTTCCTTAATCCTTATTACAATTAGTACAATATGGGACACAATATTATATATATATCAATCGGGACTAAATATTCACTGCTTAATATTCTACAATATCCTTTTATCTCTTCAACTTCTAATTCCAGAGAACAAGAGCTATCTATTGCTACTTACATTGCCCTTTTATCCCGTGCCTGTTTTCACATATTAAGAAAATGTCGCCTCTACGACCGGAGCAAGCTGAACTCCTAGCGCGGCAGATCTTGCGATTTAACAAGCATTGCAAGGTCTCTGAGCAAGTATTTCAAGCTGCTGAGCTCTGGTGGCATCCGGATTGGTTGGCCTGGCAGGATTCTGTCAACGAGGATGTATACCCTCTTGGAACCTGGACGAAGCCGGGAAAGGTAGAAGAGGTTGCACGTCAGCTAAGTGTGTATTGGACTAAACAAAAGGTGGACGGGAGTAAGTTTGCCTTCGCATAAACCCGAATGATTTGTGACTCATACCCTTTTAGGGGGACCTTCGCAAGGTCCAAGTGTTGAACAGAGAATGCGCCAACCACAGACAAACTTTATGGATTTTGATGGCTATCATAAGTACAGTTAATTTGGCCCGTTGTAACAGATTATGAACTAATTAAGACAAATAGCCTACGACGCAACAAGATAACAAAACACCTACTTTATACTGATTGTGATAGGGAGGAGCTTGTCTGATATGATGTTTACATCAAGGTAGAGTGCTTTAGAATTTATTATTACAACCTATTATGTATTTCAACTTCTCCTTCCTCTATTTCCTCTATGTACAAGATTTGTTAGAACTCTTGTTGTAATTGAAGTATAGTCCACACTGCAAAGGTGTGGAGCAATCTCCGCCAGCCTCGTATCTCGGCCCTTTTTGGCTGCGACTCCTTGAGCGGGTCTGCATAAGTGGCAGGGCCGCTCCGCCGAACATATGGTTCTGGAAATAGAAGGACCTCGCTATAACCCATCTGCTGATAGGATTGGATGAGCGTGAGGTGCAGGGACGTAAGGTGTGCGGGTGGCTTTGTTCTTAAACCGATTATAGTACTTTTTTTTTTTTTAAAGGGTACTGTGATCGGATTGAAAACTAAACCTACCTACTAATATATCACCTTGATTTTGTGCCAAGTTGCAGAGGTTCCATGCCTCAAAGTCTATCTGAAGTACCAAGTACTATCAGAAGATCTGTATTAAATCTTAATAGTTTAAATAAGCTTAAATCCTGTTGAATGGGCTTCCTTGTACGTACGTACGTGTATCGCGTAAACGATGGGTTGGCAAATCACGTATCGGCGGTATTACTGGTATTTTTGGTGGAATGGATAGGCGCATTTCGGTGTGAAATGGTGTTGGCTATGACTGTCAGCGATACTTGATAGGATGAAAATTTTCATTGGGCCACAGATATGGACGCCGTTCGAGCAACAATACGATTCGCAATGGCCACAGGAAGACTCGACGCAGACAGACAAATCGCGGAGACGAGCCGAGACAATCCCAACCCTACACAGCCGACCTAATCGACACCAATCACCTCGTGCCACAGATGGCAGGCACCGCTTCAGCCGCCGCTGATAGGACACTGAACACTTGGAGGATACTCTCCAAGCTGGCCTGCTAACAAGGACACTAGACCACGAGACCCGCAGAGTATGCAATACCGAGACAGCACACAAGCAGACTTAGATCTCATTTGTATGGGCTTCAAGGAGATTAAGACACAACCTGGGAATCGTTCATGTATACCAAAATAATAGGTGCCCTTTCGGCTCTCAGCCGCCGGGCGTTAATTGACTTTGTGTGTGTACAACCCGATCAAAGTTTGTGTTTTCGTTTGGTTAGTGCGATCAGTCCCACGGCGTACTTCTGCTATGTTTCATGCATCATATTTGGACGTTGTATTTCTGTCCAAATGGAGGAGAATTGCTATTGACTTGATATGATATATTTACACAAGTTTCAGTTTTCTATGTTAGCAAAGAAAAATACATACAGTACAGTATGAAGGCGTTACATCTAATCTTGGACCAGGGCCCAGCCTATTATGCCCTCTGCCGTGACAATTCGCCCCCATTGCTCTTCGTCTCGCCCGTTTGTAAAACGGTAGCCCACTTCTTCGCATTTTCCTTACTCGAGAACTTCTCTGATGCGGTCTATACATACAGTAAGGTATCTTTACTGAGTTACACCTTTTTCTTCTCGTACTTCGAAACACGGTCTTAATTCCTTTTACATAAAACGATTTACAGCCGCGAAACATCACTCGTCTGAGCTCTCCTGCTCGCTGCTTGCCTGTTTCAACACGGCCGCGCTGCGTTGCTTGTTGCTCTGCGATGACATCGAAGCTGAGATCATGCCGTCCAATGCGGGTAGCGAGGGTTACAATGGATACCTCCCGCAGGTGTTGAGGGGGACAGCTCTGCAGATCACTAAAATCTCGGGCGTGGCAGTCCACGATCTGGCTGCTGACAAAGCAGAAGCCAGCCTCTGCAGCTAGGTCCTCCAATACCATAAGCTCAATGATCATCAAAGCTAGAATTCTGTACGGGTTGACCCCGACCATCGCACCGTTGAATGCTGGACTTTAGTGCCGTAGAAGCAGTGTAAAACAGGAACACCATTGCTAGTGAGTATTTCTACACTATGTAGAAAGCATCAAGGTTGTGAACAGAGATGATTTTTTTTCTTTTTTTTCTGTGGTCATAGAAAGTTTCATGTTAGGTATGTTTCGTCGCTTAAATAGAGGCCATGTAAAATACACGATGCTGAACCGTCAAGTACCGCTAGAAGCAGTGATGATTCGTATTGTGTGCGTATCTTATCCTTCTTCTCTCCTTCCTTCCCGTCAAGGTAAATGCAAGTCATTGCCGCTGCCAATTACTAATTAGAAAATACTTTCAACGTCCATCTTTCATCTGCCCAAATATCTTCACGAAGTAAGCAGCGCGATATCGTACAAAAACACGTTTCTCAAACATGGCGAGAACTCCTTCCTCCACTGCAAGGATAGCACCCAAAACCCGCAGCCAAAAGTCGAAACCTGCTGATTCCAAGAACAAGCAGCTGAACACACCGCCGCCCGAGCCTGACACTCGTCAAGCTCCCGCACGGTTGTGGGAGCAGAGAGTGATTTCATCCCAGTCCATGGCCTTCTATGAGTGTGTGCTACCTATCCCATTCTCTAGATCCGTGCTTTGGTTCTGGTTCTTCTCAAATTCAGTGCTTCCATCCATTTCCACCAACCGCATTTGCGGAATCTTAAAACGGATTATGCGGTCCTTCCCCATCAGGTCGGTCGCTAGTCGCCGCATCGCGCGTAAAAATGATTTATCGCCAGAGACTTTTGTTGTGTTAGAATTGAATTTGCTTACCACAAGAGAGGAAACGGCTTTGTTGACATACCAACCATGATACTTTGGCCTGGGGAGAGGGTGTGGATTTGGGCCCAGCCTTTGATTGATTTATAATTTCCGCCTGTATCTGGCATGCTATTTTGCCACTTCCAATACTGATCCCCAGGTTCAAACAAATCTTCAGGACCATTTATTGACATTGGAAAGATAGCATGAACATTTAATAAATTCTACGTATAGTCAGCCATCAACATTTAATGAGTTCTACGTATAGTCAGCCGTCAACGATAGTTTTGGCGGGTAGGAGTGCCTACGTTGTTTGAATCCAAAGATCTCAGTCTCTTCAGCTGGTCAATAATCCATCCTCTGGCTCACTTTGGGTTACCCACCAAAAAAGAGCAACCTTGCGCGTCAGGTCTCTGAATAGACCAGAACCTTCAGTTTCTTTGATTGAATCCTTTGAACCTTTGGCCCTCATATCGTGGACTCTGCGTTCTGCGAGGGTAAGAGCTAGTGGCAACAAATCAACAATACCGAGTCCTCTAGCAATCAGAACTACCGTCTCGTGCCGCTGGAGATCGAGATCCTGTGTGTATGGGCCACGGAGCAGTATTCGGTCGTAGATCTTGACTGGAAAGTCTTGGGCATAATCTTGAGCTACAAAGAGCATAAGCTTATCCGGTTTCTCATCTTCCTCCGGTTTCTCATCTTCCTTTAGGTTGTTCAACTTCGGTACCGCGATGGCGGGATAGGTTCTGCGGAGATTATAGCGAAGGAAGGTTCCCGGCAAGAAAATAATAAAGTAGTCTCCCGGCATGATATGAAGTGGCCGGTCCGGATCAACCATAAGTCGAGTTACCTGGTTGTTATCTGACTTTGATTGTATAATGCTGCTAGTGGTGAAGAGTACTGCAATTATTTTGTGAATAAACGATACAAACCAAATACAGGCGGCGACAATGGCAGTACCACTCGAATACGTTCGCACATCTGGGATTACCACATGCCATAGCAAACCACAAAGGCATGCTACGGCAAGCAAGACATGAACTTTTGGCCCACCTGGTATCAAGGGAATACGGAGGAACGGGATAGTGGTGATCACCATCAGTGACAAGCAACCGGTTGACTATTGGCATAAATTTAGCACCCATGCGTTGTCTGATCGATTGAGTAACTTGCAATATAACCAGAAATCGATTTCTGAGGCGACCCCTGTCCCACTCCGTCTCGGAGGAGGGAAATCATATGGACTATTGCGTGTCCTGTTGCGATGCACCCAGTCCAGCGGTGGATCATATTGTTTATCGATACAGGCAATTCCAAGTACTCTGTGATGAGGTTGCGTCTACCTCCGAGCGATACAAGAACCATATTCAGCAGAGAAAGTAGGCCAGACTTTCGATTAACAGTGTCAATAGTCACCAAGTACGGTATTATGTTAGAAATCAGTAAAGATACAACGAGAATCGCTTCGCCCCTAGACGCATCTGTCCAAGTCGCAGATGGAAATAGAGGCGGAGTACGAACATGTCGAATGCATGCGAAAATAATATAGGTTAATAGCAGTCGATGGAGAATCGAGCAAAGACGGTGGAGGTAAAGAATAAACACTACACTTCCGATTATCAGAAGGTATATAGCAATATCATCCAGATAGAGAAGAAGGTCATTTTCAGTGCTTGGATTCATCATAGGCAAGGGGTGTCTCGAAGTAAAAACGTTTGGGAAGATATCAATCAGAGCCTGGTCAAAAGTAAGATAGAGCTTCTTATAACGTTACTGTCTAGTGTCTTCACGTTTTGTTTCAGGAACAAGAATATGGAAATCAGAAATTGCGAGATTGTTGTGACACGTTTCCTTATTTCATGCAGCCGCCGTGTTGGGGCCACCTAGACATACCAAAGTTGTACATTGTACGCCGGGACAGTTCCTTTCACACTTTCTATAATAAACCCCGCCGCCTGCTGCTGAGAGACATTTTTACACAAGATTACCAATTTTGTCGGTGCTGGCAGTAACTATGCTCGATAAAGCCACCTGGGTCACCTGTCTCTCGCCGAAAGCACGCTCCGTGGTTCTTAGATAAACAACTTCAGAATAAGAATTGCCCAATCCTGTTCCACCAGAACCCTCGGTGGCTGTATCTTGACTAGCATGATATATTCTGAGTAAGAACGAGTTAATGTAGTAATCAATACAGCTCGCATCGTATTCTCGGTGTCTGTATAGATAGAATTAATTCTGGAGAAACCTTCGTCGCGGCAGAGTTGCTGCATTTCTCCCCATATTAACTTTCCCCATTCTCCGCTGTATGTTCATCTTCTCCCGTATCAAATGTCTTCCAGTAGAAGGCTGAGCCGTCTGGTATTTGTACCGAGATATTCACAATCCTGTGGCCGGAAATATTGCCGGAGGCGTCGAATATGATATTGAACCATACGTTTCAACACCTCGTCACGGAGTTGCTGATAGAAGTTGGGGAGAATTCTGGTAATAGTAGCACGGCTAGGAGGCTTCCAGCCGGGCTTGATATGAGTGAAGAAATAATGCCAACGGCGGCTGTCGAAGAGGCTGAAGGGCGGGCCGCCAGCAATTACGGCGGCGGCGGCATCATAAGCGAGATTGTTGCTCTCGTCTCGCGAGATATGCTGAATTCGAAATGTCCACTTCTCATTCCTCAGATTACTTCATCTTTACTTTTCACATCTTCCGACCACTTCGTCTCGTAGATCAGCCGCCTCTACTATCACAGTAAAATCGGCCAACTTCAACGTCCCTCGGAGCAAGTCTCTCTTCGTCGTCCCCTACCTTGCCGGCGGTGACCCCCGCAAGCACAAGAACCTCCGCTGGCAGAAGACAACTACAGAGTATGAGAATGGCACATACGAGACTATCTCCCAGTATTTCTGGGTGCGGGACCCCTACGAATCCACCTACTACTGGAAAGATGACTGTCATGGCTATAACGACGGGTCAAGCGTCTACAGCAGCAGCTCGCGTGGGAGCGCACGCCGCAGCAAGAACAGCGGCCACAAGAGCCGGGTGCTGCCAGCCACGGTGCCAATGCGGCCGATTCCGCCCCCGATGGGTACGCGGTCAGGGCTCCTAATAGTGCAACCAGTGCGTGTGAAAGCCTCAAACTGCTCATTTAGTGCGTTTGCCTTGGTCACACTAAACTGCCAGTCCGTTTGACTTAGCTACACTGAACTGCCAGTTTGCCTGAGATATGCAAACTGAACTATTGGTCCGTCCGTCAAGGTTGAAACTAAACTACAGTGCAAACTGTAGTTTACACTATTAGTCCCAACATAATAGCCTCACTTGCGGCTGGGCACTCCCCGTGCCTCTCAGGCTGCCTCCTGTGGGCTCCTGTCTTCAATAAGAACGATAGATAGCCTTTTGGGCGGACTGTAATTGACTTAATCTGCGCTTTGGGATGGGACGTAGTCAGTAACCGAACCACGTCGACGCAGAAACCGGGGGCCACGACTGGTACGACACACACCACCCGACCGGACACAACAACCCGCCACCCCACCCCAGACCACGACGGAACCGATACGAAACAGAAGCTCTGAGCAAGCCAGTGGTTATAATCTCACTAGTTTGACTGTGATTCTCAAAGAGATTAGCGTGATTGGCATCTCAACGGCTTCGCTCAGGACGATGCAATCCCAGCCCAACCTACCCTACAGGTATTGGATAGAAGTTACCTGGTACCCCGCCTATCTGTAATGGCAGGGTTGGTATCTCTTAACTCGTCGGCTTAAGGTTCGCCACTGAGATAACACACACTCTTCATCGTCTCTCAGGCAGTACATGCTTCTTGCAATCAGCCAGATAGCCCATTCCAAAGCTACAAAATTAGGATACTGTTGAACATGTAAGTTTTAGGACGGATGGCTTCAGTTGCGACAAACACGGTACACTGGCTGTATTTGTTGACACTCCTTTAGCGCCATCTTTGAAACCCCGCGGCGCGCGCTCTCGACGCATTGGACCGCGTACGTCCTGGCTGGGTACTCCGCAGTGGGCCACAAACTTGGAAGGGCTTGGGCGCACTAATAGTGCCACTGTTAGTCTGCGGCCCTCGCACTGAACTACTGGTCAGTCTGGTCGAGTTACACTGGACTATCAGTGTGGTCCGAGAGGCCTACACTGAACCATCAGTGTAGTCCGAGAGACGTCGCACTGAACCAATAGTGCATGGACTATTAGTCTGGACTACAGTGTGCACTAATAGTGCTCTTAATGGTCCGCACTATTAGGAGCCCTGACCTCCGCCGCCGTCGGACATCAGCTCGTCCTCATCGTCGTCTGAGGCGATCGCGTACGTCTTCTTGGCCTTGGCAGCCGCCGCTCGGCCTGGACGAGCACGTGGTGGTGGCGGCGGGGAATCGTCTTTCATGGGACGTCACCATCCCCATCCTCGTCGTCGTCACTGAATGCGAAGGAGTTCTTCTTCGACTTGCTTGCAGCAGTGGAAGATTTGTTCTTCGCCGCGTAGGCCTTGGCGGCTGGAGACAGCTGTACAGGCTTCGCAGGCTTGTCTTCCTTGGTTTTGTTCTTGCTTCCAGCCGGACGCCCACGCACCTTCTTCGCCGGGGCGGACACGACGTTCAGAGGAGCCTTGGCAGGTTTCGCCTTTGCTGATGAGGCTTTGGCTATGGTCGTGGTAGGAAGGGCCTCATTTTCCGACATGTCATCGATGTCAGATGACCTCGTCGGCTTGTGAGGCGACGACCTGGCGAGAAGCTCGTAGTTCGTGTCATCTGGCTCGTCAAAGTCGAAGTTGCGCGATTGTTTTGTCTTCAGCTTGGTGGGGATGCCAGCGTTTCCATGCTCGGATCGTGACATGGCAAACAGACTAAGCCTGCCGTTGTTCGATGCCGCGGCTGGCTCTCCGATCCCGCGAACCATGGCACCGACGTCTCCGAGCATATCATCACCGTTTTCACCCTCGGACTCGTCGTCATCATCGCTGAAGACCCAGGTCTTCTTAGCCTTTGATGCAGCAGCGCGCTTCGAGCGGCTGTTTGCGGGCGCGGCAACCTCCTCAACTTCGGGTTCGTCGTCATCGACGACAGACTCGACAGGAGAGGGTTTTGACACGGCAGCACGCTTGGAGCGGCTATTTGCTGGTGCACTGACCTCTTCAATCTCGGGCTCTTCCACCGGCTCTTCCTCCGGCTCTTCCTCCCCGGACTCGTCGTCCTCGACGACAGATACGATTGGAGATGGCTTCTTGACCGGCGCGGATTTGCCCGTGTTCAGCGTAGCAAAGTCCTCATCAGAAAAGTCTGAATCTGACCCATCGTTGGCGTAAGACTTGGCCTTGGCTGCTGCTGCGCGCTTGGAGCGGTTGATGGCCGGCGCAGAGACTTCCTCGATCTCTGAATCTTCATCCTTGACATCGTCAGGCGAGGGCACCTTCTTTGCAGGTGCGGCCTTCGGCTTGCTCTTGCTCAATGCCGCGAAATCATCATCAGAGAAGTCAGACGCGGCTCCGTCATTGCCATACGACTTTGGTTTCGGCTTTGTCCCGCTGAACTTCTCAGCAAAGGCAGCGCCCTGCTTCTTCGGCTCCACGGGCCTCTTCACGACAGTCATTTCTTTCTTCATCGTCTTTGCTGCCTTGGCGGTCTTGCCAGGGTCATAGTCGTCATCGTCACGCTTGGCCCGCTTCCCACCGCGGCCGCCTCCAGCCCCAATTTTCTTAGAGCGGCGGCGACCCATATTGCGGATGTTCTTCGCAATCTCCGCATCCAGAACCTGCTGGTGTTCCCACTCCTCGAGGAACTCGTCGAGATCCCTCGACCAGAGGTCCTTCTCAGAGAGCCCTTCCAAGTCGTCGTGCTCCTTCTTCTTCGCGGCGATTTGCTTTCTCAGCCGCTCCAGGCGCTCAGCGGTCAAGGAGTAGATGGGCATCTATACAACGTCAGTGCACTAGTCTCCCGTAGAGCATAGGGTTTCACGCACAGAAAGGAGATAGTCGTAATCTCCCGCGCCGGGTTCATTGGACGTGAGGTCCTCGTTATCCTCATCATCATCCTGATCCATCTCCTCGTCCGTGTTTCGAGCTTTCTTCACGCTCTCACCCCGGGGGAAGGCCTCGTACTTGCGGTCACGAAGTTCTTCCACCAGGACGGCCTTCTTCTTCCTGGAGACGACCAACTTGCCCTCAATGATCTCCTCAACGAATCGGGCCATGTTCTTCAACTTGCGATAGTCCGCGTGGAAAACCTTGAGCCAGTATTCCTACAAAGGGCCACGTCAGCTTTCCATTGTGTGTCATGGCAGCGGAGGGGGAGCCGGGATACGACAAACCTTTCGCTTTTTGTACATTTGAAGGCGGTACTGGTAGAACTCCTCCAGGATGTCCTCAACCTTCTCATACTTCCGGATCTGTCCCCGGACATCGAAAGCAACGAGGTTGGTGGTTCCAAGACTCTTGTTCAGCTTGAATCGTTCGAGTATACCCTCCTTACGAGTCTTCTCGATCTGCGTCTCGTCCATTTCGATCTCGAAATGCACGTTTTGGTGGTCATTGTACTCCTTGTAATCCTTGATCCACGAAGGAGCCTTTTCTCCCTTGATGATCTGCTCGAGCTTGGCCTTGAAGTCATCGGTCCACATGCGGATGGGGAGTTCGGTGATAGTGACGACCAAGGCTCCGATCAACTTCACATTTTCCACATGTGTATTACACATGTTGATCAACATCTTGTCAACATACACATCACATCGAAAATGGGAATGTTGATACACATCAACATCACTTCACACCCCTTTATCTCCGTGTACACGATGTTGATCATGTTGATATGGCCCGTGCTAGTACTAGGTGGGGCATTACCCAGGGGCGGCAGAACCCCTCCCTCCCGGAAAACCCCTGTCCAGTACCTAATTTGGGGTGTTTACCTACCGAAATTCTCCACCCAACCGCGTTTTTGGAAGGACAAACGCGTCCAACATGTCCGGAGCAGACCCCCTACCCTTGGTGGAGTCGACACCTGAGACTGCATATGAAAACCGACTCTTTACCCATTTTAAAGGCTATACCTTGTCTGAGCGCACCAAAGAAACACGATCATGGATTTGGCGCTTTGGTTACGATATCCAGAACGTGACCGAACGTCGATGGGTGTGCCGACCTTGTATCAAGCAGAATCGCCCCAAGCCGACTTCCATCACGTCCGTCGGTATTCAAAATGCCATGGAACACGTTTATCTGATTCACCACATCTGCGCGCCAGTGGGAGAGAAGACCAAGTCGGCGGCAGAGCGGAAGGCAGAGTTGATGGCAGAGAGGGATGGGCGCGGTGGGAGACACAAGTCGATTAGCCAACACTTCGGCCTGGACGCAGCCAAACCCCGTGAGCAAGCTATTGCCAATTCCTTCATCAAAGGATTTGACCGAGACCACTTCCAGCAGCTGGTTGTTCAGTGGGTTGTCAATACTAATAGGCCCTTCACTGATGCCGAGGACCCGGAGTTACGCGCCGTCTTCGAATACTTGAATCCATCCGTTGCGTTACGCAAGGCCCATGTAACTGGAGATTCCATTCGAAATAAGATCATTGCCGAGTACTACAAACACCGAGATACCATTATTGGAGTTCTGCGTCATTGCCCGGGCCTGGTGCATCTCTCTTTTGATGGCTGGACTGCTCGAAATCGACAGAGTCTGTGTGGAATTGCGTGTTTCTTCAGAGATGAGCAGAATCGTCCCTTGAAAATTGTCCTCGGTCTACCTGAGATATCGAAACGGCATACAGGCGAGAACATTGCGGCAGAAGTATCCACAGTCATCGATCTCTTTGGCATTCGAGACAAAGTAGGGTACACAACCCTCGACAACGCTGCCAATAACGATACAGCAATGGACACGCTCGGTGGACTCCTCGGGTTTGATGGCAAGCGCCGACGCGTGCGCTGCTTTGGCCATACCCTCAATCTTGCTGCTAAAGCCCTTCTTTTCGGCAAGTGTGCGGATGCTCTCGAGCTGGATGACCCATTCAGTGGTGCCGGTGTCGTATCTGATGCCGAATGGGCAACGTGGCTGAAGAAAGGGCCAGTTGGTGTGTCAGTTGCCCTGAATCTTGGGTTCCTTCGCTAAGATGTTTTAGGCAAGCTGCATAATATTGTTCATGATATTTATCGTGCGCAGCGCTTATCCTATCTACTTCGAGACATCCAAGCCGATGATATCAAAAAGGCATCAAGTGCCAAGTTACGAGCTAGAAAGCCACTCCAAGTCATTCGAGACAACGACACGCGCTGGCTCTCGCAGCTCTACATGATCCGTCGAGCGCTCAAACTTCGACGACACCTCGAGCTCACTGTTCTCAAATTCAAGCAGGAGTGGGAGGATGAGAACAGGGGCAAACGCACCAAGCAAGTCAGGAAGGGTGTTAAGGTACCTCACATCATCAGAGATGAATCACAGCTGTCTCAAAATGACTGGGATGTGCTCCAGCGGCTCGAGGAGATCTTAACAGAGTTTGAAACGGTGGTGAAAACTCTGGAGGGTGATGGCCAAGTCCGAAAGCGTAAGCATGGATTTGTTGGCTCTTATGGCAACATACGGGATGTCCTCTTAGGGTTTGAGAGGCTTATGGCCAAGCTTGAAAAGTTCAAGGCCGAAGCTGAGGGCTTCCCTGATCCGGAGCAATTCAGGATTGGTATCAACTTAGCATGGCAGAAGATGGACGAGTACTACCATAGTAAGTTTATCTTTCTTTCTGGCTATATGGCCAGAGCTGACCACATAAGAACTCGACGAAACCCCTGTCTACTACACGGCTATGGCGCTGCATCCTTCATATGGCTGGGCATGGTTTGAGCAGCAATGGGACCAGACCCCGGCGTGGATTTCAACGGCGAAGATCATGGTGAAGACAGTTTGGCGGAGAGACTATTCGCATGTCGCTGTGCCTGATGATTGTGATGACGAGGAAGGGCCTGCTCCGAAAAGGCGCAAGTTTTTCGACCCGTTCGACCATAACGACCGTCGAAAGCAGCCCCAGCAGCAGACTCGGCGAATTTCCGGCGACGAATATGAGTCTTGGTGTGCTAACGACAGTGAGCATATCGAGACCCGAGATCCTGTTGCATATTGGCACGAGAGGCGGCGCAAATATCCCCGCCTGTCTCGGATGGCTCTTGATTTTCTCACCGTTCAGGCCATGTCGGCAGAGTGTGAGAGGCTATTCTCGGCATCAGGCAGAATGGTCTCGCCACATAGGACACTTCTCGATGCACAAATCGTCAGCATGTGTCAAGTACTTCGATCATGGTATCGTGCCGGCCTGGTCCAACACATCGACCCCTTACTGCTGTCGATTCACGAGGAGGAGGAACTGGTGACTCTGCAGAGTTGTGGTGACGACGAGACTATGAAGACGAAGGCCACAGCATGGTTAAGCGGTCCCACAGCCGTGGAGAGTGACGAAGAGGCTGAGGAGTTCGCTACAGGGGGGTTTGGAGATGTCGCTATGGGGTTTACAATTGATGAAACGGAAATTGAGGATGGGGATTAGGCGACGACCGGGGTGATGTCAACGAAATCAACATTGTACATATACACATCACACTACAGGCATGTTGATCAACATCACGCGAGGTTTAGACGTCATGTCAACATCAACTCAATGCACGTGCTATGTGATGTTGTGTGGCATTGATCGGAACCTTGCAGCGGATTCTGCGGCGTTTGTGAGGGTATTCAGCCTATACTATAATTTAGTATAGGCTACAGCAGTATTAGCGGCCAAAAGTTAAACTTACACCAGATTCCGCCCCCAAAACCTTTGATAGCTCCTCCAAACAGGTGTCGTTTGATGTAGCATTATCGCCTGTATAATAGCCGAGGTTTTGAGCAGTAATATTGAACTTCCGTAGCGTACCGGCAGTGATCGGAATGGTCTGGTCTGTCTTGGTCTCGGTCTGGTCTAGACCGCCAAGACTTGGTCTGGTCTGGCGATTTCTCGAGACCATGGTCCGACCGGTCCGACCGGTCCGACCATTAACTGCTATAAATAGATCGGGGTGGCTGAATCTTAGCCTAATGCAGTTAGAACATTCACGGATCAAGTCCAAAACAACCTGCTTGTATGCTATTATTATGGAGTCTTCAACGTCTCTTACACCATCTCCTGTCCCTACGCCATCACCCACCCCTACTCTGTCACCTGCCCCTGTTCTTCGATATCACGAACCTCCGGATGAGTTCGTACAGGACCGTATCACCCACGTGAAACGCGCGACAATTGCAAAGAAGGGATTTCGTCCAGGTACATCACACATCTGGAAGTATGGCCTCCAATACGAGGTAGCGATCAGAAAGAGGTGTATTACTGCCACGAGTGAACTTCAGCCGTATGAGTATGTATGGAGGAGGATACCGTGTGCGCGTGCCCCAGACCGAGAATGTGCCCCAGACTCGATGCCCGTCGGTGGTACACCAAGGACAGACCATATTCACCACCCTTGACTCGACATCCGCTACGCAGCTGTTGGTATCCCTTGAAGCTGCTGGTCTGTCGGACGTCTTCGTCACTGGACCTACTATCGAAGATGTCTTCCTCAAAGTTGCCAACCAGCCAGAAGAGCTCGAGAAGAGAGACACTGTCCTGTCCTCAAACACTGATACGGCCCCGCTCACCCCGGGTGACGGAACATCGGACGGCGAGCTGTCCTCGAGCAACAGGACTAGCTTTCTCCAGCAGCTCAGCGCCCTGGCCATCAAGCGCCTCGTGGTTTTCCGGAGCAACTTCTGGTGGTATATCCTGGCCATGGTCATTCCTCTGGCCTTTTCGCCAGCGATCACTTCCCTTCTGTCTCCAAGTGGCCCCTACACTCTTCCATATCAGCCCCCCGCCTGTCAGAGCTTTGAGCCCTCCATTTTTGATGAGGCTTATTTAGTCGACCTCGCTCCATCAGGCTACACTGATTCGATGGGCTCAGGGGTCATGTCGATACTCGTCGGTCCAAGCTCCGCTCGAGAAAGCGTGTTCCGCGCCGCCGACGAGTTCCCGATTGGGAAAAGATATGATTCCAATAACTTCGATTCGAACTTTGTCTTTCAGGACAGCTTTGAAAGCTTTCAACAGCGCATCCGCGATAATGCATCGACCTTCGCCCCAGGTGCACTTTATATGGGTAACGTGTCGAGTAAGCCTACGATTGCGTACAACCCCGAACTTGGTTACGACACGCCGGTCTTGATGCAGAACCTCTGGAGTCAGGCGATGAGCGCCATTCCTATCGCTGTACAGCTGGCATATTTCAGCAGTTCGGTTCCTGTGAGTTCATGTCCACCACGGCTCTGAAACCTCTTTTAATTGATCGAACGGATCATTAACCGACGATATAGCTTGATGCCGGCAGCGGCGTCCCTGCCATTGTGAGTCTTACTTGATGGCTTCCCACGGAGACTTGCTGACCGTGATAGCTCCTTGCATTCCTCCACAGTCTCTACCCAGCTTTTTTCGCCCTTCACCCGGCATCCGAAAAGCTACAAAAAATTCGAGCCCTGCAATACTCCAACAATGTTCGTCCATGCCCACTCTGGGTCTCCTACATGTTACTCGACATGACTATCATTTCGCTCATCGCCGCTTTTGCCACGCTGGCCCTGTCCGCTCACGTGGAGAACTGGTATTTCGCTGGCTACATGTTCCCCATCTTCTGGCTTTATGGTATAGCTAGCATATTCTGGGGCTACATCATCTCGCTGTACGCTAAGTCCGAACTTACTGCCTTCGGCATCACTTTCTGTTCGATCACCGCTTCCTTAATCATCAGCGCCGTTGGCTTTTCGGTAAGTCCTTCTAGTCATCGTAATCAACCTATTCAAGCCCACTAATGTTTCAGTTGGGTGCAACAAACCCGAGTTCTGAAAGCATGACTCTTGTCTTGGACGCCGTTTCCTACTCACTAGGCCTCCTATTCCCGATCATGAACCTTTTTCGCGCCTTGGCCATCGGCCTCAACGTCTGGCTTGTCGGCTGCCGCGACTTTAAGCCGATTGCAAATCCCGGCTCCATCAACGCCTACGGCGGTCCGATCATGCTCCTCGTTATCCAGGTTTCTTACTTGTTTCTTCTCCTTCTTTGGCTAGACGGCCAGCACTCCTTTGCTTGGCCATGGCAGAGGAAGAAGCTGGTCATTCCCGACGAGCTGATCTCAAGAAACGGGAAGGACATTGAGATGGAAAGACTTCGTGTTAAGGGTCCGACAAATGACTTGCTGCGAATGACCAATGTCACTAAGTCTTTTGGTGGCAAGCCAGCAGTCGATGATGTGTCTTTTGGGATAGGCGAAAGTTCCGTCCTGGCGTTACTTGGTCCCAATGGCGCCGGCAAGACCACGCTTACGAACATGATGCGGGGAGACATAGTTCCAGACCAAGGAAGTATCGTCGTGCAAGGTGTCGAAGTCCAGAAAAATACTCAAATGGCGAGGGAGCATATAGGAGGTCAGTTGCAAAATGTGTTCATACGTTCCTTCGGTGGCTAATGTGCCACAGTCTGTCCGCAGTTCGATGCTATCGACAAAATCACCGCAAGGCAGGAGTTGCAATTCTACGCCCGCATAAAGGGTATCGAGAACGTCAATAGGGATGTGGAGCTCGTCATGAACAAAGTCGGCCTGACGCCAGACGCCTCTCGCCTGGCACACAAGCTATCTGGTGGGAACAAGAGGAAGCTTAGTCTCGCTATCGCACTACTGGGTACATGTTGATTGCCATGGCTATGCCCTTTACAAAGCTAACATAGTAACAGGCAACCCCAAGGTACTCATTCTAGACGAGCCAAGTTCTGCTATGGACGCCATCGCAAAGCGCGAAATGTGGAAGATGCTCTCCTCCATCACCCCAGGACGCAGCGTCCTCCTAACCGTAAGCCTACTATCCCCCTCACAAAGAGATTCCTCAAAGACAGCACGCTGACCACCTCGCTACTAGACACACTCCATGGAAGAAGCCGACGAGCTTGCCACCAGCGTGGTCATCATGTCCAAACGCATCCTCGCCATAGGCACGAGCCAAGAACTCCGCAAGCGTTACAGTAACGTATACGACGTACACCTGGTTCTCCGCAATGCGCCCGGCTCTACCCGCGCTGAAATGCAGAGCGTTGAGTCCTGGGTGCATAATTTCTTCCCGGAGGCGTCGCGCGGCACCGTTAGCCTTGGCGGGCAGGTGCGGTTTGTAGTGCCTGTGGAGATGGGTATCTCGCAGGACGGGAGGAGTACTGTCAGGCGGTTGATGGAGACGCTGGAGCGGTACAAGACGGAGCTTGGGCTGGCGCACTATACGGTGGGGATGGGAACTCTGGAGATGGTATTCCTGAATATTATTCGGGATAGCGATGTGTCGGAGGAAAAGGAAAAGCCCAAGAAGTCGTTCTGGCGTTGGTGATTACACGAGTTATCATATCTGAGCCGGGGAACCATACTAAAGCGAGCCAAGGACCCAAGTTGAACCGAAGCACGGTTGTTTGTTACTCTACTATACTACGTGGCTTCTAGCCTAACGTTAGACGTGTTAAATTTATCAACTTAACGCCAGATAGATTGACTCAAATTCTCGCAGTGCCAAATTGTCGGCACTCGACAAGTCTGGTCACCGAGTGTATCAATTGTCCATTCCCACCCTTTCCAAGCTTCCCTACCAGACTCTGAATGACTCCGGATTTCCTCTGCGCCTCAACACCAGACCATCCCACGAGGATGCCAAACACAGTGCCCGTTCCCTCGCCCTTCTCGCGGCCCTCCAACATCGGCCAATCCGTTTCGACACTCCAGCCCGAGCGCACCGCTCGCATGTCAGTGTTCGAATCGAGATCCCCTCCGATCCCGGTCGAAAACGTCTTGCTGACACCGTCTTTCTCCGCAGCCGTTATGTCGGGTGAGAAATATAACAACGTAACCTCCACCACAGGCGCGTTCAACACATCCCTGGCCTCCCCATCGAGCTGCACATGGCAGCCAAAGATCGGGTGAGACAAGATCTTGGGTAAATCTTTGACCGCTTCGGCTCCGCCCCTACACGTGTCCAACTATCATCAGCTCCTAGCCCCCGAGTAGCAAAGTCCTTAAATGCAGTCCAACTTACGTCTTGGCAAAGTCCTGATGATGCTTCACATCGTCGAAGCAGAAGAAGCACCAGAGCCGCAAAGCGTCATCAGGCTCGATGCCTCCGTATGCCCAGTACGGCCCGCCCGGTGCGGTGGCCACGGCGCTCCATGCGGAGTCGAGGACTTGGCCTTCGGGGGTTTGGGGGTTGAGGACGTCGTGGTCGAGCTTGACGCCCATGAGGCCGATTTCGACTACGGTCATGTTGAATTATGGAGGTCTTTGGGAATCGTAAATAAGTGGTTGAAATGTAGTGTGTATGATGCCTTGAGTCGGATGTTAAGAAGGTATTTGTACCAAAAAAGATGGCTAGGCAACGACCTTTTCACTGTGGGGGACATTGCGTGTCAAGTGTGGATAATTACGCGTCTGGATTGAGTTGTTCTCACGCTAACATCCCTCCCTATGGGGCGGAAACCCCACACTGCTTTCCACCATAACAAAGTCAGCAACCACTTGCAGCTTCTGCAACTCTCGGAATATATTCTATAAACACTGGTTTCTACCCCTAGTTCATTTCGGTGTAATGCAGAATCTGCTCAGCATGTAATTGTGCATTTCACTGCTAGTGTACCCGCGAGCTTCACTTCGGCCGACCTCGGAATTCGTGGGGACAATACCTAGCTGACCCAGACTATCGTCAGCTTTGGGATGTAGTAGTAAGAGTATGAGCCGAGCTAGAGATAGTCTCAGCGTTCCTAACAAGCCAAGTAAGTCAAGTCGGCCCCCAGACTTGTCGACTTGGCCTATTTTCAGGCTATATTTGTTTGTTTCTGACGTAGATTTGACTTGACTTGTGGTATTTGACAAGTCCTACTAAACTGTCCTAGGCCTAGACTAACCTCCAGAGCTCTCTCCAGAGGCTTTACTAACTCCCATCTCTTTCCAATTGAACATACCCATCCTAGCCCAGTTCTTGAGGCATTGACAAGACTTCATCGTTGCAAAGTGTTGCCGATGCCTCTGAGAAGAGATCTGAAGCTTCGCAACGCTGAAGCACCTCTCACACTCGCTTGACATGGCAGGAATAGTCAAGAAGTCTATTGCCATTCGATACAGCCTTGGCCACTTGCCCTTTCTGCTGATCCACCACGAAATAAGGTCCTCAGCTTCCTCCCCACCTCCCTGATTAGTCTCTTCCTCAGCCAATGGCCGTGGAGGCTCTGAAAGGTAGTCCTCAATCTCGTCGATCAAGCGTGGTTGTTGGGTCTGATAATAATTGCCCTTAGTGATCCACGGAGTCTTCGTCTTCTTCGCCTGGGCATTCTGAGGAACTGGCTGAGAGCTCCCGCTTGCCCTATCCACGTATGAGTCGTCAAACAAAGCCCTGAAGTCCTTGACAATGGCCTCCTTGCGTTCGGGGTAGTAGACTTCGATAAACCGTGTCTTGTGAGCTGGGTGCAGAATCATTGCCGCCCAATAGACCCCTGTCTCCTCCATCAGATTCCTGTACTTTTCCAGCTTCTTAGAGGCAAACTCAAGCGAGTGCTGTATATATCGGAGGCTTAGATCGCCGAGTTGGAGCTCCTCAGTGGCTCTTGGTGACTCAGGCGGAGACGATCGGCTCTGAGGAATAGAGGAGGCTTGTCTTGGAGAGGAAATATCGACTTCGAAGTCTTGGAGGCGGGTAGGAAGTCTGATTTCCCTCTGCGAGCGCCGAGGCATCTGGGATTCGTCACCTGCAACAAATATACAGCTTTCAGCTGAATCGGAAGACCCAAAGGAAGGCTCTTCTAGATCGATCTGTGGTGTCTCGAAAGGTGTACCAACAAGGCCCTCATTATAGCGTTTTTGCATTTCCTTGAGGTGGTCTTGCAAGCAACAGACTGTTGAGATGACCTCCGCAAACCTGGGTTCCCTGCCCTCAAAGTATTTGGTATACTCGATATATAGCTTCAAGATTTCGAGGATTTCCGTGAGGACGAGCCAGTCTTCGTGTTGCAAGACATCTTCTTCAGGGATCCGTTTTTCAGGTTTCTCGTCTGTCCTGCTCAGCCTGCAGAAGGTATCAATGATGTCCTTAAGCTTGATAGCGCGAAGGATCATAAGGTATATCGAATTCCACCGCGTATCGTTGTCTGCCTTCACCATCAAGCCCACCACGTCCTTTTCGATTAGCCAAAGCCCCAGCTCTTGCAATACATCCGCGCGGATTCGACCAGTGGTGATTGCAAGGAATTGGTCTCTCCGTTGAGAGGATCTGCGGATGAAATGGACGGCGTTGTGAAGCTTGCCAACTGGGCCATATTTCCTCCACTCTTTGAGAAGCCTCAGTTCAGTATCGACATCAAGATTGTCCTTATTATAGGCAGAGTCGAAGATTTCTGACGAAGCTCCCTCGAGGAAGGCCTTGGCAGAGAGGTTGAGTACGTGGCCAAAGCAGCGGATTCGAACCTGCCTTTCAAGTTTGACTCTTTGGTACTCAGTTAAGTGAGGCTTCAACGCTTTAAGAATGGCCCTGACTGCCGTATCGCAAGAATCTGCGTTATCAGCAGTAAAGAAGCCGACTTTCTTGCCAATATCGAAGTCCCTAAACAACTGGACCATGATCCGAGCCTGGTTCTCGCCTCCGTGGCTGCCTTCAACCCGTTCAAGGGACAATAGACGTATCTGGAGCTTCCCAGAAGTGTCAACAAAGTGGGCGATAATGGAAAGCAATGCAATATTGTTTGGAGAAGTCCAGAGGTCAAAGGTGATATGGATTTTGCTCCGAGCCACTTGGAACTCACGCTTTAGAAGTGTCTTTCGAGTTTCGTACTCCATAGTGATCCAATTCTTGACTGTATCAGCGCTTTCAGGTAAGAGCTCATTGATGAAGTCCCTATTAAGTACCAGAAGGAGTTCGCGGAAAAGAGGGTGTTCAATGCCGTAGAAGGGGATATTTGCGTCGATAATCCAACCCATCAAGAGATTCTTGAATTCTTCAGCTGCCGTACGAACCACGAGGCGTTGGGAGGACTTGTCGGAGCTCGACGTCTTCGCAAAGTCGATTATTGCTTGTCTCTTTGCAAGGGGCTCGTCCCCATCTTGGTCTTGAAGCTCCCCATCTGGAAATATACGGTGCTGTTTCTTGAGATGCCTGCCTGCTGACGTAGTTGCCTCCCCATCGAATAGCTTCGTTATTCCGATCGATTCGCAGTGCTTGCAAAGAAAGACGTCTTCGTGCGTGTCGTCGGGGTTCAATCGAACGAGACAGTTGACATGGGGCTGTATCCACGAATTGCGCTTCCTTTTCTTGTGTAGCCATGCCTCAAGAATATAGGTATTAACCCTGCCGTCGCTTTTCAGCTTGATCTTGGGGAGTTCATCCACATCCTTCGCGCCCCTGATATCGTCGGCTCGAATACTGGCAGTCTGGTAGGTAAAGGACAGGGAATTCGAGGACGAAGCTCGTCTAAGGACCGAGAACGCGTCGTTTCAACGTGTCGCGGATCGAGATGGAGACGGAGCGGGACCAGCAGTGGGTGCAGCTCGTGCTCAAGGACCGCAGCAAGCAGGCGGTCGCGTTCGAGACCAACTCTGCCAGTGGGCGGCTGCTCAACGCCAAGATCCAGGGGCGGCGGTTCGTCAGCTGGGTTAGGAAGTGGAATCCTGAGGCGGAGGTTAGCAGTAGTGGGTAGGTCGTCTCACCAGCGTGTCTGTGTGGTGTTTTCTTTTTTCTCTTCTTTCTCGAAGCGGGAGGGTAGGGTTTACTATATTCGATGGACAACAGACGGGCTAACGGGTCGTTCTTTCTTGTCTTTCGTGCAGGGAAGGATCTAGTCGACGTTCCAGCGTCGTGACGGACGATCGCCGGTCTACCACGGCCGAGGCCCAGTGAGAGAGACTTGGTATTCGTCGTCCTCTCCTCTAAATTCCTTCTTTTGCACGGGCGGAATATTGAGATTGCCTTTTATGTTTTACCCCTCTTATTCAACCAATTGTTGGAGTGTAGCCGGGAACCGAAGTTCGCGGATGGTTTTGATGCGGTCTGATGTGTTGTATAGGCCGAGTCCGTCGACGCGGAATCCGAGTAGTTCCACGGAGGGGTAGCCAAGGAAGGATTTCTTAGAAGACAGGGAAATGTTTTTGTCTTGGAAGAGTTTGAAGACGGTGCGTAGGTGACGGATGTGCTCGGCAGCGGAGTCCGAAAATACGATCATGTCGTCGATGAACGCTGTTGCGAAGGCGCGGTGCGGTCGCAGCAGGTGATCCATGTAACGCTGTACATGCGCCGGCGAATTGCGGAAACCCATGATGGCTACCTTGAACCGTTCTTGCCCGCGGTGGCTCACCACGGTGAATCGATCCTGGTGCGGAGGATAGACCATGAATTGATAGAAGAATAAGCTGGCGTCTACTACCGAGAGGTAGGCCTTGCCTCGTATCTTCCGAATGACCTCGGATTGAATACGCTTACCATACTCCAAGGTACCTCTCGCTTACATTTTGTGAGTTCCAATAGCGATTGGAACGAGCTAAATGGAGTTGAAGTTGGCGATTTCTTCGAAAATGTCACCAACTTTAACATGCAATTGAACCACAACATAAGCTAACTTTTGGCTCAAAAATCACAGGAAATCTTTGCGAGACCCAGAGTAATTTATGACGTTCAAAAATTTACTTATATCCTTGATAGCGTTGAGTTATGTCAATGTAAAGCAATTCGGTACTTCGGCGGGGGACAAATCTCAAAAACGGGGGGACAAATCACGCCAGCCCTTTTTTTGTATAGGAATACAATACAAAACGATGACAAATTCTATGAGCTTCTATGGCCCCTGCGCGGAGAACCCACAAAACCACCCGATTATCACCCCCCCTGTAAAGAAAATGCGGGGCGGAAGCTTACGACAATTAGGGCCGAGAGCTGGCTCAACCACTGTACACTAACGCCAGGCACCCTAGACAACCCGCGGGTCCCGACCCCACCGGGTATATCACTTCCGGATGATACGATTTCCTCCTCTCTTTCGACGACCTCCAAAGTCCGAATTTTTTTTGATCCCATCTAGGTTAGCTGCACATCTGATTCTTCCAAGAAAATAGTATAAAGGGGCTGAGGAAAAAAATCGAGAAAACGGATGTTGTCAGATGTGACGGGTGCTTTGGGTTAGGTGCCTGAGGCATCAATGGTTGAATCATGACAAAACCAGCCCCCTTACGGGTGGGGTCCCACCAAAAGAACCAAGACAAGACATCATCACAATACACCCAGTTACCACCCCATCAATTGGACCATAATTACACGTCCCACATACCTAAAAGGGTGATAATCTGACAATTAAGAGTCTCACTGCCTCAAGCCGATTCAAATATGACCGACTACGTCAATACGAGGACCCTTAATGCATTCCTAGCGAAACCAGAAGATTGGAACGACTGGAACCACGAGTTCAAACTCCAGGCCAAAACGCATGGACTCCAATCCCACATCAAAGAAAAGACTTCCCTCATCCCCCGTCCAAAACTACCAGACATTCGTCGAAAGAGATACACGAAGAAACCGCATATGCAGCGAAATGCAAGATCGCAAACCATACACGACGAGGAGGAAGATGAGGATATTATTCAAGAAAGAGGAAGCGGCGAATGGACGATGACCGACCTTACGGACAACGGAGTTAAGGCATTCAACCTAGACCTTACTTGGTATAAACAACTTGAAACCGCCTATAAGGAAGAAAACCAGGCCGTTGAAAAACTTACCAAATGGGTACTCCAAACGGTTTCCCCAGCATACAAATCCACATGTTGCGGGGAGGACGACCTACTATGGCAATGGCACCAGAATCTGGAAAACAGATGTGCCTTGACCAAGACGGATGAGAAGACAGAAGTCTTAGCATCTTATAAACAAGCCATCAGACCACCCCGAAATATCCGGGAAGCTTCAGCATGGGTTAATCGGTGGGAAGATGTCATGGCGAGAGGACTCAAACAGGGCCTCTCAACTACCCAAGACCCAGTTGTCTGGGTACCAGATCTGCTTCAAGCAATCGGAGGAATTCTCCCGGTCTGGACAACAATGTTCCGGCAAACAAGACGTCAAGCGATAGCCGATGGGAGCCTCAAGTTTCGCGAAGTAGGGAACGACCTCCGTCAAGAAATCGCAGCACTGGGTGTACAGAAGACTGTACGAGCCACAAAAGGTGCTTTTGCGACGACGTACGATGGTGTAAAAGACCATGGCAGCGAAAAAGGGGACGCCCACGCTGCAGAGGATCAAATACCACTCCGAAGAGGTGCGACTGGTTCACGTAGAGGCACAGGCGAAAAAAGGAATCTACAGCCCGTGGAAGATCCAGCTCAAGGATGTCCTGCCTGCAGAATGCCCCACGCCCTCGCGAAATGCTTTTACGTCTTTCCGGACCAAGCTTTTGAAGGCTTCAAGCCTAGAAGCTACTTGAAAAAGAGAGCTGAAGAAGCACTTGAAAATGATGCTGACCTCCAAGCACAGGTCCGAGCCCTCAAGGGTCCGAGATCGAAATCCAAGTCCAAAACCCCTCGTCCGACGAAAGAAGAAGCCGTCGAGGAAGTCGATGATTGACTCCCGGGGTACTGTGTTGCCAGTATAGAAGCTAGGGGAGCTTTTGCCATAAACGCAGAAGAATACCCTCTTCGACACTCGGTGATACTTGACCCAGCGAGTACGATCTCGATCACGAACAACAACGAGCGTCTGTTCAACACGAGACCAGCCACACACGATGACTACCTGTGGGCCGGAGACAGACAGCTGCCAGTACTCGCATACGGCACAATGCCGGTCCGCACTGGACCGACCGTCCTACACCTCGAAAACGTTGCCCTCTGCCCGCGACTCCTCACAACACTCGTCTCTCTCAGACAACTCCGAAGGAAGGGCATCTTCTGGGATAACGAACATGACCCAACAACACTGAAACGACGTGACAGGTCGACCCTGTGCAAACTCAGGGATATTCACGGCCAATATGTCATCGAGTACCAACCACACGAAATACAAAGTTCCTTCAACACATGGAGGAAGAAACACACTACCTACACCAAAAGGAGACCACTCACAGGCGAAGCCATCCTCTGGCACGGCCGTCTTGGTCACCCAGGCCCCAGCGCGCTTGAACACCTCGTTTCTTCATCTCAGGGGGTGCGCATCCAGGGACCAACAACAGTCGAATGTGAAGCTTGTGCCTTAGCCAAGATCACGAGGCAAATCCGTCGAGCACCGAGGGAGATCCTCGAACGAGAAGGCGAAAGGATAGCACTTGACTTTCACGACTATGAACCAGGGATCAACAACTATACGTCGCAACTATTGCTCACCTGCAGAGCATCAGGACTCATCTGGGATTACTACCTCGAAAGTCGTGATAGCGAAACCCTCCTCACGGTTCTGAAATCATTCCTGGGGATGATGAAGACGCAATACAACACCAAGGTCAAGATCATCGAATGTGACGGAGAACTGTTCAGCCGCAGACGAGCCGTCAGAGAATTTCTCGAGTCAAAACATATCAAGATCGAGCCCTCAGCACCCAACACACAAGCACAAAACGGAGGAGCCGAGCGCTCAGGGGGTGTGATCAAGGAGAAGATGCGTGCAATGCGAACAAGCTCAAAACTCCCACACTCTCTTTGGCCCGAAATTGGACGAACAACCGTCTACCTCAACAACCGAACACCAAATTACGGACTGGACTGGAAGACACCCTACTACCAATTTCACTCAGCGATTGCCAAACGCTTGGGTATCCCACGACCAGATCCAAGACCAGACCAGGCGCACCTTCGCGTTTTTGGCTGCAAGGCCTACGCGATGACCTCAGACGCACAGCTCAAGAAAAGAAGACGTCAGCGTCTCGAGCCACGTGCATGGATTGGTTACCTTGTTGGATACCGATCATCGAACATCTACCGGATATGGATTCCCTCTACCGGAAAGATTGTCAATACAAGAGACGTGATCTTTAATGAGCACGAAGTGTTTGATGGGAATTGGGAAGGCTTCAAAGATGAGCTTCTCACCACAGACATCAATCGTCTCGCGGAGTGGACAAGAAAATACGCCCTCCCAGACAATGACACAATATCGGAACCGGAAGGAGAAGATCTAATTGAAGAAGACTCCCCGGAAGAAACCTCCGAAGAAACTCAAGGACCTGTTGCCGATAGCATCCAGGAGGCAGACGTAGAGACTGCAGAGGATGATCGCTCCGAGGCGGACCGAGAAAACGGCCCCTACACAGAAGCCAAATTCACCCTGCTACCTACTCCTCCTCGATCGCCGCCATCAGCCCTGCTCGCACACACAATTCAAACCCAGTCTGACGAAGAAATGCCGTCTACTGAAGAAAATCAAAAGACAAGCCCGTGGCAGGCCGCATTCATCGCTGGCACAAAATCTGCCCGGATGGCCAAGTCAGAGGGAAAATACCTGACGAAGGCACAAATCGAAAGACGCTTGCGTCAGGGGGTGAAGTTGAAAAGAAACAACCTCCCCGAACCGCCAAGATGGCACAATGACCTGGATAATCATCCACTTGGACCAATGTTCAGACAAGCAGAAGCTGACCATCTACAGAGCCATACCGAGATGAGATCATGGACCGAGATCCTCAAGAAAGACAGCCGCGCAGCAAGAAAACAAATCCTTGACTGCATGTGGGTGTATGTCTACAAATTCAACAAGCATGGCGTTCTTCAGAAATGCAAAGCAAGACTCGTGGTCCGCGGAGATCAACAAGCGCGAGGACAAACCCAAGAAACCTACGCAGCCACTCTTGCGGGACGGTCATTCAGAACACTCATCGCCATCGCAAATAAGTTTGATCTCGAGCTGATCCAATACGACGTTGTCAATGCGTTCGTGCACGCTCCTATCGATCAAGATATCTTCATGAGAATGCCTCGAGGATACGAGAAGAAGGGCACAATCTTGATGCTGAACAAAGCACTCTATGGGCTGCGGATTTCACCACTGCTCTGGCAAAAGGAATTCACAAAGACACTTGCCCAATGTGGATACAAACAAGTCCCACATGAACCCTGCTGCTACACCAAGAACGGCATCCTGGTCTTCTTCTACGTAGACGATATTATCGTTGCGTATAGAAAGAACCGACAAGATCAAGTCGATGAACTGGCCCACCAGCTCCAAGAGAAGTATAAAATCAGTGGAGGGGACCGGATTCAATGGTTCCTGGGCATGGAGATCCTCAGAGATCGTCCAAACAGACGGATCTGGCTGGCTCAGACCGCATACATTGAGAAGATTGCCAAACTGGCTAACAAGAAAAATCTCTCCCACACAGTCCCCATGACAGCCGAAGAGCTGGTGCCTCGAATCGACGCCGCCACAGAAGCTGAAGTCCAGGCCTACCAACGAAAGATCGGATCGCTCCTATTCGCCGCCATTTCCACACGACCAGATATTGCATTTGCCACGTCAAGGCTTGCAAGATTCCTGACAAATCCGAGTCGAAAACACCAAGATGCTGCCGACCGCGTGCTGCTGTACCTCGAACGCACCAAACACCTTGCTCTTTGCTTCAAGGACACCGAAGAGTTGGTTGTCGCAAGCGATGCTTCATTCGCAGACAACACCCTCGATCGGAAAAGTTCCCAGGCATTCGCAATGAAACTGTTTGGAGGCCTGATTGGATGGAGAGCAAACAAGCAAGACACGGTCACTACATCAACAACGGAGGCAGAGCTTCTAGCTCTTGCTCAAGCAGCAAAAGAAACACTATTTGTGAGCCGGCTCCTCACAGAACTTTCAGTGGACCTGGACAACAAGCGAATCAAGATCGAATGTGACAACACACAAACAATCAAACTGGTCAACTCAGAAGTCACAACACTCAAGACCAAATTACGACATGTGGACATACACAATCACTGGCTGCGGCAGGAAACTCAACGAGGAACAATCCAGGTGGAATACACACCTTCAGCAGAAATGATGGCAGATGGGTTGACAAAGGCATTACCGGCTGGAAAGTGGAAAGGATTCCTCCACCAGTTGGGCCTAAAAGATGTGAAAACAAGACATGGAGAGACAACCCTACGGGAAGACCCCATAAATAACAGACTAAAAGCAGTTGAAGGGGAGTAAAACGCAGACTCCCAGTACCTGCGAGTCTGAGGGGGTGTGTCAGATGTGACGGGTGCTTTGGGTTAGGTGCCTGAGGCATCAATGGTTGAATCATGACAAAACCAGCCCCCTTACGGGTGGGGTCCCACCAAAAGAACCAAGACAAGACATCATCACAATACACCCAGTTACCACCCCATCAATTGGACCATAATTACACGTCCCACATACCTAAAAGGGTGATAATCTGACAGATGTATATATGTTGCTGTCGCGGCGCCAGTAGTGGTGCTCTATTTCTTCGCGGGATCTGAGTAACGTTCTTTTCGCCACAACTTCATTTGACAAAGTGACAATGTACAATACCATGAGTATCTTGTACTACGGAATAGTGCTGATAACGCTTCGCTTCATTGCTCCGCAGCTATGGGCTTTGCAGCGTAACTATCGCGCAGCTCGCGCCACAGGCTTGCCCATCGTCGTCTTCCCGTACGACCCCGACAGCGTTAGTCGCCCTTTTCAAAACCTGCCCTCCATTCAAATCAGAGAAGAAAATATGGTTGAAAATATATGAAAAAGTAAACCACTAACATCTCCAACCAAGCTCCTCCACATCATCTTCGCAAACCCACTCCGCCCCATCCTGCACGCCATCCTCCCAACCTCGCTCTTCGACATCTTCGAACTCACGACGTTTGGCTGGGAGTTCCGCGACAAGGCCGCCACCCACGAGCATCTGGGTCTGAACTTCATTATCGTGTCGCCGGGCGTGAACCGGCTCATCTGTGCGGATCCGGCGGTCGGGCAGACGATACTGGCTCGAAGGAAAGACTTTGTGCATCAGGATGTTTCGTTGCAGGCCATGGGTTTTTTGGGGAAGAATATCATCACGGTGTGTTTGTGATCTGTTACCTTTTGTGCTTCTGGCTTCACTGACGACCCGTTAGAATAACCACGATGCCTGGTCGCGTCAACGACGCATCGTCGCGCCAGCCCTCAGCGAACGCATCAGCTCCGACGTCTGGAAAGTCAGCGCAGAACACGCTTCTTCCCTCGCTAACATCTTACTCTCCTCCGGTCCATCTACGACAGACACGATTCCCGGGTTCCGCGCCATCGCCATCAACGTCCTCACGCGGATCGCCTACGGGCACAAGAAACCCTTCGCTCTACCGTCTTCCTCATACGACCCAGAGGCGGAGATTTCCTACGTCGATGGGATTTGCATTGCCGTAGAGTTCCTCGTCGTGGCTGCTTTTCTCCCAGGGCGCCTGCTCAGGCTGCCCATCATGCCGCGATCGGTACAGACGCTGGGTGTCGCGCTGGAACGACTTCCTGAATTGACGAAGAACATGCTTCGCCGTGAGCGCGAGAGTCCCGTTGATCTCACTGACTCCCCGCAAGACGCGGATTCTGGCCCAACTCAAGCCCCTGAGACCATTCTAAAGACATTCGTTCGCTTGTCGGATCAGTCGAAAGAACAGGCGGACAGTGGGGATACTACGGCTGGAAAGTCGTTTCTCACCGAAGAAGAGATTGCGGGGAATCTCTTCATCTTCACCGCTGCTGGGTTTGATACGACTGCGAATACCATGGGTTACGCTGTCACGATTCTCGCTGCATACCCACAATGGCAAGCTTGGGTTCAGGAAGAGATCGATAGTGTGATGGGGAGTCCCTCAACCGGCGGTGAAGACGAACCGGCGCTGCCGGACTATACGACGACGTTTCCGAGGTTGATACGATGTCTGGCTGTCATGGTATGCTCAATTCTTTCTTTCAAATCATACGAAGTCGAGACAAATTTATCGTGACTCAGCGAGTTGCAAAGCAAGTGTACGCTGACATTCTCTCCTTTAGTTCGAGACTTTACGCCTTTTCCCGCCTGTCATCGCCGTCACACGCACCGCCACAACGAACCAGCACTTCCCGTCCGGAAACGCGCCAGAAAAATCATTCGTGCTACAAGGACCTAGTTCCGCTCATGTGAACATCATGGCGCTTCATACTTCTTCATCCACCTGGGGCGCCGACGCGTTGGAATTCAACCCTGCGCGGTGGTTGCAAGCTGCAGATGGAAAAGTGGGAGCGGAAGAGTTGGTCACTCCTTCTCTGGGCGTGTTTATCCCTTGGTCTAGCGGTCCGAGGACTTGTCCTGGTCAGAAGATGTCGCAGGTGGAGTTCGTATCTGTTTTTGCGACTTTGTTTGGGCGGTGTGGTGTCGAGCCGGTTCCTGGGGGTGGAGAGAGCATGCAGCAAGCGAGGCAGAAATTACTGGACTTGACGCATGATAGCGAGCCGATTTTGACGTTGCAGATAAACAGGCCGAAGGATGTACACTTAAAGTGGGTAAAGCGAGGTTCTGTGTAGTGTGTGAGGTCACATGTGGCGGACGAGCGGTGTCTTGTATGCTGACGAATGTTATTGTGAATGCTCGGTCATGTCTAACAAGAGGGATCTAGACAAGTTAGAGGTATTCGCGGTGAATGAGCAAGAGCTATCCATCGTTTGTGGTGTCAACATTGAATCTCGTTGGTCGATTGGTACATGGGAACGAAGAACCTCTGAAGGAGCTTGTGGGCGTTGTACATATAATTATGGAGTAATATTGCTTAAGCTGACGCGACACATCATCTGAGTACCTTATTCACCAAGCTGATGTGTACAGATAGATAATTGATGCGAGGTGCGAGATAACCGAGGTGATGGCTGGGAGGCGCACTGCGCGCGAGCGCGACCATCACCGTATATGAAGCGGTGGTGGTGTGAAGATCTGACGGCGCTGCGGAAGTCGTACACGTACTGGAGGAACCGGGCGCGCACGATGCGGCGGGAGGGGCGAGAGGACGCAGAGCTTCACAGCACGGCGATGCGGCGAAGAGGCTCTTCTACCGGACCATTCGGCGGCACCGGAAGCAGCACTGGGAGGAGTTAGACAACGCTGACAACATATGGAAGGCGGCCAAGTATCTGGACAAGAAGGCGACGGCCTCGTTCGCGTGAGTGCCCCCGATCATGAAGGCGGGAACGGAAGACGAATTTGTCACGGAGAACCAGAACATCGCGGATGAGCTGCTGCGGGCGTTCTTCCCGCCCCCGCCGTCGTGCGAGCCGGAAGACGCGCAGAGCGGATACAGCCAGCTGCCGTGGGAGCCGATTGCGAAGGACGAAGTCAAGAATGCGGTGTTCAGAGCGAGCCCTGACAAGGCGCCGGGAAGGGATGGCCTCCCGGCGCGGGTATGGAGAGAGCTCTGGCCCGTGCTCGGGGACGAAATCACGCAGCTCTTCGCTCGGTCGCTCGAGACGGGAAAGGTGCCGCGCGAATGGAAGATTGCAAAGATCGTACCGCTGCAGAAGCCAGATAAAGGAGACTACACGATCGCGAACCACTACCGGCCCATCTCGCTCCTTCCGAAGCTGGGCAAGGCGCTGGAGTCGCTGGTGGCCGAGAGGATTGCATATCTAGTACAGTTGGTATGCGAAAGGTCGGATGTCGCGATCGGCCCCTCTTATTTCGACTTCGAGCGAACAATCGGCAGAACCGAAGGCTGGAAGGTCAAATACCTCCTACTTTTTAGAACGCCATCATGGGCCGTCCTGCTGTTGCTCAGGCAAAGAACTAATAAGGAGCTAGAGTTTGAAAGGATTGGGGTTGCTGATACTGACACTACGGACATTATATTGCTGGATGAGCCTTGGCTTTCGCACCATTGCCTTTCAACGTCCATTACCCTGATCTGAGCTTGCCGGTGAACGGGAAAGGAATTAATCTCTTGGGAAGGGCGATGTGAAGAGAGATTAAGGCTCGCAAGTTGCCTCTCATGCCAGCCCATAGTAATGGTGAATCTAGGCTCCGGCCCATCGGTCTAGAGCTGGTAATCATTTGTCGAACAGGTGACGAAGCGTAGCCACGAGACCGGCCGTGTAAGACCTCTCAAATCCTAGCTAATATTAAGGAGAGCAGGGCGTGTCGATAGGAAAGCCTCGCCGTGGGGATTAGCGCCTCTTCCATGCGGTGGATTCGGGTGACCCTATAGCTCTCTTCCTTGTGACCAATTCCTCGTCCACCGTGCCCGCTGCAGCCCTCGTGTCCTCCAAAGGCAATTTGCCTTTTGTAATGGCCTTAGTCGCTTTCATTGCTTTACTCAGTCCTTCCTCTTCTTTCTTTAATTGGACCATTACAGGAATCATTGGGCGAGCGTTCATGGCCGAAACTGCTGAAGCGATCGGGTAAAGCGTAAAGTTGTGCCTGAATTTACTGATGTCATTTTCAATCTGTACCTGCATGTGCCTAGTTGCCGCACTGAACTAGCGGGGTAGTGCAAGTACGTAGTACCTCCTGGAATCTTGCACGGCGCCCAGCACAAGGAGAAATTGGTGGGTGGATGGCCCTACCCATCTCTCCATCTCTGCCAACCCACGTCGCGGCCGTAAAGCTAACTCCTCCTGTTACTTGGATTCAGCATCCAGGGTCTGAGATCTTAGATTGGAAGTAACTTTATAACCCTTGCGGCCCCGACCGCCCCCGCCATCTCCACCCTAAAGATGGTCGAGTCTCGGCAACGGTGTTGTGACGTCAGAGGCTGAAACCAAATTCTCGAAGCTACACTAGAACCGTTGCTTCGCCTTCACGAGAGCCGCTAGCCACACCCAAATGCCACTGGAGGAACCAGCGGCCTAGGAGGAGGTCTCATCCTCACAGTCGCAGCGTCCAGCCTCTGGCCCCCAAATTATTTTAAGCGCAGAGCCTTGCAGTCCGTTTCGGCTACAATCGATCCGGAGATATTCTTAGTTTGTTATTTTTAGACTGGCCCCATAATCCGATTTCAGAGATAGGATTCCGTGGATTAGATTTCGGATCTTAGATCCGAGATCTGAGAAGTCGGCGGGGTGTTGTCCTGCTCTGTTGCCGCTTTGCCGGCCGTTGACGATTCCGCCGCACGTGTCTTTCGCACCATGACTATCATTTAACCAGAAAAGTTCATCCCATGGTCTTGATTGGATACCACGACTCGTGGGATTTGCCGAGACAAAGCGCTGTCACCGACACCCCACGTCCTGCTGTCTGAGGTATTTTCGTGGCACCGAGTCTAAGATGAAGCTCGATCAAAGTACAAATCATTGCACTCTTTGTGAGGAAAACTAACGACCCCGTGGACGACCCCATGTGAATGAGGCACGGGAACGAGGCACGGGAATGAGGCACGGGAATGAGACGCGGGAATGAGAACGGGAACGGGAATGAGTGGATAACGGGAATGAGTGGATAACGGGAATGAGTGGATAACGGGAATGAGTGGATAACGGGAATGAGTGGATGACGGGAATGAAGTGAGCCTGGCGGGAACGAGTGCTGGGCGGGAACGAGAGCTGGGCGGGAACGAGAGCTGGGCGGGAACGAGAGCTGGGCGGGAACGAGAGCTGGGCGGGAACGAGAGCTGGGCGGGAATGAAACCTGGGGACCAAGCCAAGTGGTGGAAACGAGCTTACCTCAGCAGGCTTGTTGAGGGGCACGAACAGATCTTTGAAGTTCGAGTACGCTTCTAGGTTCTGAGAACTCAGAAAATATAGCGTGGCTGTGCCTTTCTCCAGTATAAAAATGCGAAACCTCTGCATTGGATCGTGCCAGATCCGTGGCATGGCTCTCGAGTACGTTTCGGACGAGCCGCCTGCAAGAAAGAATCGTACCGTTTGCATTGATAAGCTTGCGGAGATGTTCAAAGCAATGACTTGGGAAGACAATGAAGATAAAGGAGATGTAGATATGACGACGCCCATGGACTTAGATTGCGCAGTCGAACTGCCCAATGTGGGCAATCCCTACAAACCACAAGTTTGCGAGCAGCCGAACATACTTGGTTATCTTTCGAACACATCCAAGATTAGTAGGCTCGCACAACAGCTGATTAAGCATGACGCCGAGACATTTTTTGCCGAAAACATGGAAGGATTTTACGAATTTTGGTTGCGGTTGTTGGTCCAGACGACCTTTCCACCGAATATCAGGTTCACCGACCGACGCGTACTAGATGCCTTCAGGGCTGTCGACAGTATCATCACAAGCAGAGACAATGCATACCCATTGTCCAGACTTGCGTATGTTAGATTGGCTAACATGACTGTTTCTCTTAAGGAGATTATTGCCAACAACCGACGAAATGTCCTCAAGAATAACCGCCGCGATGCCAGCGTTGCCATCGACATATACGTTAATGCCCAAGACATTATGCCGGGCTCAAACGAATCAGACTTACAAGAGTTGAGGAAGAACTTGAATAAACGGATAGATCTAAGCAATCATTGGGCTGACCTTGGAGGCGATGCGCCCCTCTTGTTGCTGACGTATTCCGACAAAGCTGAAGGGATCATGTAAGTTGTCCTTTTCAGGGTTTGGGGCTCCTCATCTAACATTATGGTTCAGGGCGAATCACTCGATACTAAGGGAGTCGCTAAAAGCTCTTAGCAATGAGATGTTACAAATCTATCCCGCAGAATTAGTTCGGACCTCAATTCACCTCGGTGCAGCTGCGAAGCGAGCAATTATGTTGGGCACAACTTACTACGACATGAGCATAATACGAGACGCCGAGCGAAGGCTGAAGGAGTCAGCTGCACGAAGGGGGATATGAATGGAGCAGAAACTACGCATATTTCTGCCTAGCGGTCGGCAAAGGTAACGAAGAAGAGCGTAATGGAGCGAGTGAGCGATCGAGCGATCGAGCGAAGCAAGAGCTCGGTCAAGGGAACGAAGGAAGAGCACGAGGGAACCGACCGTCGAGCGAAGCGAGCAGTCGGCAAAGGGATCGACGAAAGAAGGAAGAACGATCGGGAAGACGAGAGCCACTTCCAACACCAACCCCGTTACCCTCGAACATGAAGAGTCGACGTTGAAGGAGGGAGGTGGGAGACATACACCGGGGTTGCCATTTATTCATGTACGATAGAAGTGCTCAATAGCCTATTGCGGATCTAGTACAGTACAGTACTGTATGTTAACGTCAACTATTGCTCTTTCGCGTGACTGCCTCTTGTAGAGGTGTGTTCCCTTGGACGGTGGGTAGTGATGCATTTTTCTGTACACGTACGTACGTACGTACTGTATTTTGGGTAGCTGTACGTACGTACAACTTTTCTGTACGTACAAAATTGTACCATACAAATTTCCTCCTTCCTTTTTAGGCAATAGTTGAGTACGAGCATTCATACGGTCCTGGTCTCCTGTCACTCTAGTCTCCAACCACTGATTCCACTTCAGTACCAACCCCCAATATATCACCTGTCGACTGTAAGACACCTTCCCACTCGAAATCTCCATTGGCAGAGGCCATCACACCATCCATCCAGACCTTCTTGCCCTGCGCATTCACAAACAACTCGAGGTACGAATCTTCAAGTTCCAGCCAGTCCTTCTCCTCAAGATCCGCCCAGCGCTTTTTATGCGCGTACTTCTGATCCTTAAGGCGATATAATACGCGATCATTCATAAAAATGAAGGCCTGCATGTCCGCGTGCATGGGCGTAAGGCGATTTCGAGCTTTCGTGTGTATGAACCTGATAGCAGAGAAACTTCGTTCTGAAGGTACGGAGTTTGCAAGCGTGTTCATTACCTTCACAGCTACTCTAGCCAGAATCGAGCCCTGGTTGAGGAGGCACTGCCACGCCATTGCTGGCCTGAAACCATCGTCGTATACAGCGCTGTGCTTATTGAATAAGCCGTCTGGGCCGCCTGTACGCATTCGGAAGTGTGTGAATTCGGAGAGGGCACGGTGATACTCGTCGTCATTTTCCAGCTGTTTCTGCAAATATTCTTGTACGCGTGCAAAGACGCTAGGCGGAAGTTTCGAGTTTGGACCTGTTGTATCAGGCCGGAGGGCATCGGCGATCCAATGTATATCGTACGTTTGCTTATCAAGCCTAGCTTTGAATATAGCGTCAATATCGTCCCACGGAATATCAGGGAACTGATCAGCCTCTCTCATCTCAGCCCATTCATTTGCTTTTGATTTGCAGCCAGCGATTTACAACGTGTGCAATTCCCGCCCCATCAGCCTCAGAAGCGTGTTGAAAGTCGTTCACCGGTTTCAGCACAGCGATCGCAGCCTCGAGTTCTAGCCAGAAGCTGCTGTCTTTGATGATCCGAACCGCTTCGCGCAGGAGAACGGGGCAATCTTGAGATCGCAACTCATCCCGTACATCTTTTCGAACAGACCAGTCTCTGGCAGGGTCTCGAGAACGGAGGAGGGAGAAGAAAGAATTGTACTGGGAACCCCAGCGTGTAATTATACTGTTCGGAACGAGCAGGTTAGTATATCAATTTCTCAGTCGCAGCTAACAATTCACCGGTACCTTCTGATCAGCGCGCGAGTTACTCCGTTCCACCTTGTGCGCTGGCACATTCTCAATCTTTGTAATTGTAATTTAGACCGTGAGAAGAACACGAGCAGGGTGCTGACGTTGTTAAAGAGATCCTCGAAGAAGGGAAGAAGAAGAACATCTTTAATCAGAAGCTGAAGGCCGTGAGAATCGCACAGGGAGAAGTTGATGTGTGAGAGCTCTGGGAATCCCCCTAGCAGGTTGTGTACAGAGCGCATCGTATTTTCGGTATCCGTACAGATAGAATTGATCCTGGAGAGATCGCCGCCACACAGTTGCTGCATTTCTCCCCAGATCAGCCGCACCCAGTTCTCTGCCGTGTGCTGCATTCCGAGCTGGTAATACGTTTGAAAACCTCGTCATAGATTTCCTGATAGAACTCGGGAAGAATTCGCGTGATGACGGCACGGCTAGGGGGCTTCCAGCCAGGCTTGATGCGAGTGAAGAAATAACGCCAACGACGGCTCTCGAAGAGGCTGAAGGGGCGACCGCCGGCGATTACAGCAGCGGCGGCATCATAGGCGAAACTGCGGCTCTCGTCCTGAGAGATATGCTGAATTCCGACCTCCGTTATCTTCTTTTGTACAGCTTCAGAATATGAGGGAAGATAGCCGGCGTTATCTCGAGCTTGGCGCTCTTGTCGCTGCGTAGCTTGCCATTTGTCACACGCAGCGAGGTGCTCTTTCGGCCTCCCAACAGAGGTCGCTGCAAAGTCCTTCTGGCAGTGACGGCATCTGTATCGCTTGCTTTTCTTGGGGTTCGAGCGGCCGAGGTCGATAAACTGTCGCCAAATGAAGGCAGCGTCAGCTTTGGCAGGGGCCATCTTTTTTGGCGATGCGTTCAATTGGGAGAGAATGGCAGAGTAACGCTGAGTTGTTAAGCCGGCAAAGTTTTGTACAGCTCCGTACTTGTACGGCATGACCCATAAATTACCTGATTTGGAATATAGTGGGCTCAGTCGTACGTACATAGTACATGTACGTACATTTTCTTCCTGTACGTACGTACGTACAACAAGGTTGTACAAACTGTACAACATCACTAATCGAGTTGGCTATTATCGTTATCCCGAGCTTCAAAGTTTCTCTTGGAAGCCGGAAGGGAGCATCCGGAACAAGACGCTTGCCGAACTAGTGGATGAGCTTCCAACACAGCTGGAGCGGTCTCAATTTGAGGACTTGTATTTTCGGCTCACCGCTCCAAAGGCGCGTGCTGAACATTTGGTCTCCCGTGGCAGGGAAGACCACTTTGATGCTTTGAAGCGCCACCTTGTTGGCATAATTCGAGATTGCATTGCGGATACGCCGTGCGGAGAGAGGTTGTTAGTTGAATTCGATATTGAGCTATTGGCGGACAAGAATTCGGTGAGAAAATCGTGGACGGACAAGGAGCTCGCCGACTTCGAATGGTAGCCAAATTCAAATGTGTGTTTAATGTCTGTTTACGATAAAGAGCAGGCCTATTAAGAGCCAGTTTGGGTGGCAATTGAGCTGTCGCCGGCCGTGGTGGACAGAGGAGGTCTTGCTGATTGTCTGTTCTGACGCTTGCGATATTGTCAACATGGATCTTTCGGTGTGGCATTGGTGGGACCGAGTATTTGATTGCCTTCGGGAAGAGAATTACAACAACCCGTTACAATAGTATAATGCGGAATGGTGGCCTGTACCCAAGTTTAACAAAGAATTTTGTCGCCTCGTGGCCTATATATTTCTAAAGTTTGAGCCTTATCTACTAATTCAGCCTTTCTTTTCCCCTTGTTTGGTCTCTTTCCTAGGGACAGAGTCTCTGATTACGTGCCAAGTTCCAACATTACTTTGTTGACTGAAACCACCTATACCTAATGTTCTGGCATTCCGAACAGACAAGTATTCAGGATCCCTCCCAGAATATTGCCTTCAAGCCGTGCTTTATACAGCCTCTTGGTGGCAACATCTGTTTTCCATCATAATCTGTATATAACATTTGCATTGCGACGCATTTTGGGAGACCCTTTCTTCTCTTCCGACGCTCTCTCTTCCCCTCATACTCGTCGTATTTACGTCGCGTCTCCAACGTCTCTTCATCCATTGCCTCTATGGCATAATCCATCACCAGCATCTGTTTGCATAGATCGATGAAAACCTCGCTGACCATAACTTTAACACTAGTTAGATTTCATTACCACTCATCTTCCCCCCCCCCCCCCACCCTTTCGCAGATACTTACCACTAGTCTTGGCACTAGCCTCGTAATACTGAGTTTCCCACTCATTTGCAACAGCAAGTGCTTTGGTACGCGGAACTTCTCTCTAATCCTCGAGGTCGACTTTATTCCCAACTAGAACAATAGGCACTTGATCCATGGCAGTGCATACACACAGTTGTAAAGAAGCAAGTAGACTTACAGTGGTATGGGTTGCGGGGCGTGTGCTTACCTGCTCCGAGTACGACTACCTGAAACTGCTGACTTCAAGTCATGTCAACTAGTAAATCGTAGTAGGAGGTCGCCGTAGTTATTGATTCCTTTGCCCTAGGTGGGTGCTAGGGTCGACGAAAGTTGGTGGAGTTAGTAAAAGTGACCGGCTGGGTGATATGACCGGCTGGGTGATAAACCACGTTACAGAATTAACTAATTTAACGTCACTCCTATTGCTTAGGTGTGAGAATGAAGTAGAACTAGAGGTCAAAAGAAAACTCCAGAGATTCGAGCATTTTGAGTTTGAATTGCTTGCATACTATCTATTGCTCGTAATATCAGGTATAATGTTAGAAGACCCCTGCTGTTCATCCTCTCCAATGATAGCTGTATCCAAGACAAGCTCAACGTCGTCAACCCAAGCCAAGTTGCGAGTCTTCGACCAAGACTTTATGCACTCAATTGCCTCAATTATATCAATCCCTAACCTGTTCCTGCGATCTTGGAGGGTGATTTTCGTATCAGAGAAGAGACGTTCTGGCTCAGCAGACATCGCAGGAATTGACAAAAAAAAGGGTGATAATCTGACAATAACCAAAGATAGTGGGTCTGGAGGGCGAATTTTCCGGCCTCGCCATTCCTGCACCAGAGCCAACCCATGCGTGCCCGCGGGTGAGACGATGTTGGAGGGACTGTGAGGAGGGCTGACAGAAGCCCACTCAAATTCAATACAAAGTTGTCCACCACACTCTCAAGCGTCCCAAAGAGCCTCAAGGCACCCTAAACTGCTACCTGACACTATTCGATCCACTACACTTCAGAACTATAGGTCAGAGCGTATTTTTACAGGGACTTGGTGTTCAGCGGGTATTTTGGAGAAACGGGAGGCCCTGGTATTTATTCGCATAGGCGATTAGAGTCATGGATAGTCTACACGTTTCCCCAACAGCCATTTGCCGTTTTCCATGTTGGTTGAGGCAACAATCGAGATACCTTCCGGCGATTTTTTTTTCTCAACTCAACATCGCTTCATGTCCATATGTGTTCACCTGAGCGAACTCAATTAGGTAGTTACGGCCACTGCTCCGTTTCCTAATTTAAGAATCCCTCATTACAAAAAAGTAAAGTAGACACTTCACGATTGAAAGTTGCCCTTCTTACATCCTATGATAGAGGTGGCCTGGGGAGGCTCCATTCACAGCGTGTGGCTCTCCAGGGGAATGTCACCACTCCAGCCGTGCCGATTCCATCATGACCTACCAGTGTCCCATGGTTGGTGGAGCCACACCCAAAGCTTGTCGTGATCCTGGCTGAGAATGCGTCTTGGTGCGGAATGGGGTTTCTGCAGCTGACGGGGAGGTTCGCCTTGGGAACCCAGAATCTGTCATCCTTCTTATACCATACTCGAGCGAGATCGTCGTTCCTGACCATGGTGGGTACCACAGCGGATTCTTTGACCTCCTTCTTTTCGACTTCGAGGTTGGTCGGCATGAATTGGTTCTTGTTGGGCAAATGCAGCGCCGAGATCTTCTTGGTGTTCTTTCCCCATTCTTCGCGGTCGTACTCCAGGTAGTCTCTGAGAGAGGGTTCAAACCATGCGAGAGCGTTGCCCTCGAGACGGTGTCCAGTGAAAATGATTTTGTCATGTTCGGTTTCGAACTGGAGGTTGTAGTGCTTGAAGTAGGCGCGGCACTGGGTGATGAATCCTTGGAGAGTTCCCTTATCTCCCTTGTAGGGCCCGGGCTTGTCCATCTTGTAGGCCTTGGCCTGCTGGATTGAGTGGAGTCGCATGATCTCCTGCTGGAGCTGTCCGATCTGGTCTACCATTTCCTGGGTAGTGGGACCAGTGGGGGCGGGGGCCTGGTTGCTGTTGTGCCCAGCGTTGGAGGAGGTCGGAGTCTGAGGCGCCATTGCGTTTTCGTATTGCACAGCCGGGTATCGCGTAAACCGTGCTGAACAAGAGTCGTCAAAATGTAATGATCACACCAAACCTTTGTAGGGGTGATACTTGACTGTGCAATACACTTCTAAGAGTATGATCACTAGCGGTGAGGCTATCCAGTTGTTGGACTGAATACTTAGATTGATGACTGAAGAGTCTGTTCTATGAAAGTTATCTATTGTGGTGACGACCATGTCCTTATATGCCATGTGCGCACCGGTCAGCTTAGATAGCATGTTTGCTTTCTTCATAACACCCCTACGTCGATTCAAGTAACCCTTGGCTGGGTTACTAAATTCCCTGGTCTTTTTCATGTTATTATTAAAGTGGAAATCACGAATTGATAAAGATATCAACAAGCCCGAAGCATGCGGGCAGATCGATTGAATTTATCTTACATTGAAATCAACTCGGATTACCAGAGTAATGTTCAAGACCGCTTTTGGTAATCACAAAAGGTCGGCTCAGGCCCGCACGATGATCATTTCATTGTCTTTGAAACATTGTAGGACCCGTAAGTTGGCCTGCGGCTATGAGCATTGGTACATGATCTCCTGATATTCTAAATTCAAATCTTGAAATACGCCAGACTAAGTCTCAACCTCTGATATAATAAAATGAGTTTCCTTAATTGATAATCTTGAACGTCGAAAACGGATTTAAGGAAATATCCTTCAATGTGACGTGAAGCTTCCGAGCTTCAATATCGAACTGCTCAAACGAGCTATATAGCGAGGCATTTGCCCATCTCAGGCGCGTGACGAATATTTACGCAGCTACTAATATCGATTCGGAGGTCTCAGAGGCGGAAGATAGCGAGTATGGCACGTCAAGCTCGGATTCAGAGTAAGTCAGCGCCGGTGAGGTCGTCGGTCGGGTCCCTCCCCACCCCAGTGTTGTCTCGGTCGTATAATCGCTTGCTCCGGAACCATCAGGCGCGATGTTTGCCCTGATGAAGAAATCAAAATCTCATGCTGAGCTGAACCACGGTATATTTAAATATTTACCCGTTCACGGTTCCTTAGCCGATTCTGTATATCAGGTTCTTTATTGGGAATTTATAGGCATGCGTGGGACATTCACGAGTTCCGTTCATTAAAAACAGTTTACGTTTTAACGTTATAGGTTCTGCATTGAGCATCCTACGTTCTGGACCTAGCTATAACCGACAGGAAGGTGAGCTACGGACACAGAGGCCCGGGCCATCATGGCGGAAGAGGTCGCGTATGAAGAAAAGTTATGCGTCATAATGGTCAGTCTTAAGGTAACGTTATCATAAAGAACTGAGGTTGTTATATCGAACTACGTTTTGTAGAGTGAGTAGGATGCCTGGATGCGTGACATGCTCCACAGCGGTTGCTCATCCCTGCAAGACGCGTTCCGTCCTTGTACACATTAGCGGCCCCAGGACCTCTAGAAGATCACATGCCGCGTCGAGTGAGGAAATTGATTGCGGAACGGTGCACAGACCATGCTGAATCTAGATGCGAAGTGATGTTCGTCAGCTCAGTGAGAAGAACTTGGCGGGAGGCAATCATGGTGTTAGCACAGGCCCTCCTCGTTGCAACCTTCTGACTCGCCTCAAGATGCCGACATTACGGCTCAGCAACTGGTGTCGCTGATGATTACATGACGCCACCCGTCACTCCCGATGGTGCCTCGTTTGGTGTCAACGGCCAGGTTGAGAGCTACACGCAGCTCCCACCACGACGTCCATGCCCACCCCACCAAGCCAAGGGTACGGGTTCCCACGACCTCCACAAGCATCATCGCAATACAATATGAGATACATTCGGGTCTGCATAACTGGATCTCCATAGTACTTTAGATAGGCTAAGGGCAGGGACCAGAAGACACCGCCACAAGTCGCATCTGGAGGCCGAGACGATTGACCGAGTGTGATTACAGATCACCCTTTCCCAAACAGTGGAGATAGACCATCCCCGTATGCAGATGCTGTGCCCATTTCGACGCCGTTGGGGCTACCAGCAGGAGAGGGGATAACGTATAGCTCTCAGATGGGCTATGATTTCGATAATCTATCTGCGTGGGAACAGCAAAGCGAAGCCCCAGATGACAACGAAATGGGACAGGGTGTTTCGAGTGGTCTTAGGTGGCCCTCGATTCTCGAAGAGATGGCAAAGCCACCCTTAGAAGTCGGACACCAGCATTCACCAGTCTCTTACGGAGTGGCATGAAGCGAAAAATGAATGTTGTCCTGAGGAATGAGTACGTAGGCTGCCGCCAATTCGGCTCCCAACCCTGCTGTGTCAACAAGCCAAGAGGCTCGCCGAATGAATAGGCGATGATATCAATGGTGAAATAAAGAATAGGCCATCGTGTTATCAAATGCTCTTTGGCCTTCGTATGTCAACAACTTATCGCACAAGTATTGCAGCTGTCTGATGGCCTCAGGTTCGAACCGCAGTACATGCTGCCGGGAGAAATGTCTGGCCATTGGCGAACGTCGGGCGCGGTGGAGGTCATGAACCACTGTTCCAAACCCTATGCGATCCATCGGTTCGAGTAGCGACTGGCAGAAATGTGGGCTCTTTTCCCGCGTGCGACGGCCAGCTACGGAGATCTCGTCGATGAAATGCGGATCATTGCAGTGTACTAATATCCTTTCGTTAAAGTCCACAGTTATACAACCAACAGATTGTCTGGCATCAAATGAGTAGGAAAGGATCAGGTTCAAGGACGCTGAAATAGCGCAACAAATCTTGTTGTTGAAGTAGACTATGTGCGTATAGTCATATATGGCTGTTTAGCTATGCAAATGACTAACGCGTTTGCTGATGGCCTTGGATGATACGCCGGCACCTACCTCGATGTCTAGCTTTTAGCCTCCTTCTCAGCAATAAGGATCTCCTCTATCCCGCTGTCCTTCCGGCAGGTACCGGAATCTCAGACCTGTTGCTTCCGGAGCGTCCGGAAGAGCCGTATAGAGGCGAAGAGGTTACCCAGAAATATATGGTAGATTGCGGCCGGAAGTAAGGCAACAAGTGTTGTTACGATCCGCTGCGTTGGCATTAATATAGCCTGCTTTCAACTCTCATAACCTCTGGCCTGCCGGGCCTAAGGGTCCGTACATACTCCGGAGGTATTTTCTTTGTCGCCGTCCACTTCCCAACAGACTACCCATTCAAGCCTCCCAAGGTCAACTTCACCAGTCGCATCTATCACCCCAATGGGTAATCCTCATTACTCTCACAATTTTCAAGGCGTATTGTCTTTGTTTGATATTGACCTGAAATACCCTACTATGAGAAAATAAAACCAAAGCCAAAAGTTTGGCCATGTTCGGCACCTAGAAACGAGGGCTCAGCTCCCGAGTTGCGTGCTGGGGGAACAATCCATTTACATGGTGGGGTCCGACACTGGGCAGTCGATTGGTTTCGAGATTATAGACGGCAAGTTCTATGGCCTCTCGAATCAGAAGCTTCGAGGTTGACGACAATGACTGTACTTCGCATTATCACTGCTTCAGTTTTACTCTGGCAAGTCAAATAAATCCCCAAAAGTGGTTTTGCACTAATATGTGTCTCTTTCTAGCCCTAGTATTTTGAATTGTATAAGTGGCCTCCTCACTATCATGCTCAATATATACGCCGCTCGAGACGGAACATGGCCACCAACAGCTTGGGCTACATTAGGGATTGTTTTGTTCTCACCCACCACGTCTGTAGCCTTATCTTGTGTTTATAAATTTTGGCTGGCTCAAATGATTTGAAGCAATAAACTAGCAGGTAGCTCGAGAGATGTGCCTTGAGGAACTCAAGGGTCTTTCTTCCGTGTGCTCTCCCAACCATAGAAAATTAAGCTCGGTCCGCAAGGCGATCCGTGCTAGCCGCCTGCACCACAGTTCGCGCCTTCAACTTCACCATAAGTTCTTAGCCACTTCAAGCCACAAAAATAAAGCCACCCTTCTTTCTTGCTGCTCAAGGCCTTGTTTGTGCTATGACGTTTTAACAACGGCAAATCAGTCACGACACAGCTTGATCAGGCTCAGAATCAAGTATTAAAATAGAATGATGAAATCCAACTTGCTCGGCAAAAATTTGAACAACTTGCTGACGATGCCCTACGCAAGCGTGGCCCGAAGCAGCAGGATACCCAAAGCGAAGTCGATGACTATAATTGGCTTGCTGCGGCAGCAGAAGTTGCTTGGAAGAAATGCGAGAAGTACTACAACAAGGCTGATGAGTCGCCCGCTTACTACGCTGCTATATCGTTGAATCCAACCCTCAAGAATCAGTGGTACCATCAGGTTTGGAATGAGAGCGATGATAAGCGTGCCTGGATCCTGGCAGCGGTTGGGGCTGTCAAAGAGCTGTGGATTGAGGAATATCGAGGAAAGTTTGTTGGCGGAGCCCCAGTTCCTACTCATATCTCTAAGGCGCCGGAATTAAAGGAGAAATCGTTCACCTCGGTTCGGAATCACAAGCGGCTTAAACTACGCCAGTCCGATGCTAAATTAAGTCATGAACTAAGTTACCCTCGGTGGACCACTACAACGAGTTTATCACCACTGACGTTATCGGCCTTAAGGATGACGAAGAATTCGATCCCATTTAGTACTGGAATGAGCGCTACCACTCGCAGACGGACCTAGCTCGTATGGCGCTGGACGTGTTGGCCGTGCCTCCCATGTCGGATGAGTGTGAGCGCTTATTTAGCAGTGCCAAGCTCCTCCTTACGGATCGTCGTTCACGACTTCGGATGGACGTAATCGAAGCCAGCGAGTGCCTACGGGCTTGGTATGGACGCCCAGAGCGGAAGGCATTTGATAACTCCAGTATCGGCTTGATGGAAGACGAAGCAAAGGGTGAGGCTGGGACTAGGTAGTGGGCGGGGTGCGGCAGGGGAAGAAGATGGCGGTAGAGATGACGGTAGTGAGGAGTCAAATATATTGGAGAACACTGCTGGTGAGCATACTTAATGGGCTCAGGGTTTAGCTAGTATCATGGGATCTTGTGTCGCAATTTCTGATGGATCTGGATCGTAGGATAAAGGCTCTTTATTTTTTCTCTCTGACGACTGAAAAGAGGTCGGTTTCTTATTCATAAGGTCAATACGGCCGCCAGGACCGTTGTGTTGAACTTGCATTTTGGGAAACAGAAGGTAGCTGATACCAACCCCTGACTGGAAGATCTTCCTTCCGGTTGATCAATTGTATGACGTTTTGGTCTGTTGGATGTGACATCTTGTTCTACATTATATATCCTCGACGTTTATTCAGCGGTTTACTAATCGTCCCAAAAGGGTAAAAATATGATCTGGATCAGTTCTGGATATCCAGGAGGCAGCATGCCTTCGCCCCTGGACTGGATTGGATCGACCCTCGGATCCAGCTCCAATCCAATCCAATAAGATCACTGACCCTAAGATGACATCCCATATGTTGCCGTAAGAGCCGACAAATCCATGCTTGCGTTTTCGAACTTGGCCATCACCCTCCAGAGTTTTCACCACTGTTTCAAACTCTGTTAGGATCTCCTCGAGCCGCTGGAGCACATCCCGGTCATTTTGAGACAGCTGTGATTCATCTCTGATGATATGAGGTACCTTAGCACCCTTCCTGACTTGCTTGGTGCGTTTGGTCCTGTTCTCATCCTCCCACTCCTGCTTGAATTTGAGGATGGTGAGCTCGAGGTGTCTTCGAAGTTTGAGCGCTCGACGGATCATGTAGAGCTGCGAGAGCCAGCGCGTTGTCGTTGTCTCGAATGATTCAGGTATTCGAAGATGGCGCGTAAGTCAGGGTCCTCGGCATCAGTGAAAGGTCTGTTCGTATTGACAGTCCACTGAACGATCAACCGATGGAAGTGGTCTCGGTCGAACCCCTTGATGAAGGAATTGGCAATAGCTTGCTCACGGGGTTTGGCTGCGTCCAGGCCGAAGTGTTGGCTAATCGACTTGTGTCTCCCACCTGTGCCGTCACTAGCTGCCTGAGCCTCTGCCTTCCGCTCTGCCGCCGATTTAGTCTTCTCTCCTGCAGGCGCGCGGATGTGGTGAATAAGAAAAATGTGCTCCATTGCATTTTGAATACCGACTGACCTTATAGAAGTCGGCTGCGGGCGGTTCTGCTTGATACAAGCTCGGCAGACCCATCTTCTTTCCGTCCCGTTCTGGATATCGTAGCCAAAGCGCCAAATCCATGATCGCGTTTCTTTCGTGCGCTCAGATAATGTGTAGCCTTTAAAATGGCTAAAGAGTCGATCCTCACAGGTAGCTTCTGCTGTGGACTCCAACAAAGGCTGGGCATGTGGTCCGGACATTTTGGCGCGTCGCGTCCTGCCAAGAAGCGCGACTTGAGCTGCAAGAAATTCTGCAGGTAAACAGCCCAAAATCGGTAACTGGATGGTGCGTCGATCAGGGGTTCTTCGGAGTCTTCCGTCACCCCTCCTGGGTGTTGGCCCACAGATTACCCAGTTGGGCTATGATGCCCAAAATTGATGTATTATTCAGCGGATTATCAACGGAAATCAACATCACGTACACATAGCTAAAGGCATATGAAGTGGTGTTGATGTGTATCAACATTGAAATCGCTATGTGATGTGTATGTTGACAAAATGTTGATCAACATCGTGTACACGGATGTTGATAATGTTGAATTGATCGGAGCCTTGCATGCTTGCTTGCTCCGTGGTTCCGGCATCCCTGTCTTTGAGCAGAATCATTCGACTGCCGGGACGGATGATGAGGATAAGTGAAGTCTGGGTCCGGAGGAGAAAGATGGGGACGGACCGGAGTCGATATGTGGGGATGGAGAGATCACGTGAGCGGAACCCAGAACCGCAGTATCGACCCGGCATCGCGGCATAGTTTCGATTAACACTCATTCTTTGGAAAAGAAGATCTTAGAAACCAGCTAATATATTCTACCTTGACACTTGTTCTTGATTGGGATACTCGGACGTATCTTTCTCATTCTTATTTTGAGCCTAATAGGCTCGGTTCTAACTAGACATAGTTGGTGGTGGCAGAGTATGGTAGTGAAGCAAAACGAAATCACGAAAGCTTCTTTAGACTCCATAAGCTCTTGATAGAGCTCTTCTCTAACTGAAGGTTCCGAATCTTAGCCCTTATGCTCCTAATATAAAATTATTAACTAGATTATTTCCAATAATGTTGAAGATCTATCTTATAGGCGGTTATCCGTAGGAGGGTATTACATATATTATAAGCTATTCTGTACAAAGTTGTCCCATAGGAGGTTGATCTACAGGAGGCTGTCCTTTAGGATGTTGTCCTACAGGTGAGAGTGCATGTGCGCAGTAGGCCACGATGATTCAACTTTCACTGACTGCATTTACTGTGGCGTCTTCGCTTACACCCTCCACTGTCTAGATCTTGACCCTATAATCCCTTGAAGACCCTTGCCTTAGACATAAGGTAGCGCTGACTTAACTTCAACTAATGTATTGAGGCTAGTTGCATGTCCCTCAATCTCCTCCGGTGACAACAGGAGGTTGAGCAGTGAGCACTAGTTCACTATGTAGACGCTGAGGCTGTGTAGCGGATGTCCATTCAAAGCTCGTCACTCATTTGTTTTAAGTTGATAGGAAGTAAATTAAAACTAGAATAAGTAAACACTGTGCCTCAAATCAATATAGCGCCTGTCACAGTTTGTTCGAGCGTTCGCAGATCAGCATCAAATAGATTGCCGGGAATGATGTCTCCACCAGTCCTTCATGTATCATCCACTCGAGTGAAGTGTATCCATTGTGGTTCATCCAGTATGCCAGAATAGTATCCTTCATTATTTTCTTTCTCGAACCAACATCCATCTCACTATGTAGCAACGACTAGCTCTTCTGGTTGGCAGCTAAGTACAATTTTCATCCTGCATTATTCCTGAATTACTCGTTTGAAGCTCAAAGAGCAGTAGCATTCATCAGCGTCGCAGCCAACCCATCGACTTGGTCACCGGTGATCTTGGTGGGCGATGTCTGGAACCCCTCCCCGAATGGAAACCGTTCCTGCTGAAAGATCGTGTTCATGAATATCGTGGATGTCTGCGGGTTTACAAAGTCATTTCCGAGCGTCCCGAGGATGAAGGCAGACTCGGCAAATGAAGTCTTGACCTGGTCCGGGGTCAGAGAGAACTCGGGGTTAGCTGCCTGTGCAGCGGCGACCCTATCCTTGCGGGCGGCGGCCATGGTCTTGATGTCAATTGTCGGGCTTGTGAAGTGGGCCTTGACTGTATCCCAGATGGCGGTATTGAAGCTGTTGGCATTGCCAGTCACGGTGTCGGCGCGGGATAGGCTGCCGTCGTGCTCGATGACGTTGTGTGCTTTCATGTCTTCCAGGTTGACCGTGCCGGCGACGCCTGTGGTCGAGGTGTTGAAGGTCGGTTTAGCGAGGTTAATTGTCACGGCATCATCGATGTTTAGAGCCATGGTGAAGGCGAAGTTCAGTTGATCCTGGCTGATGTTCCTGCCATCGCGCGGCAGGAAACCGTGGTTCGCGAGGGAGTTGAGCACTGGACAAGGCGAACGGCTGGCGTTCGCGGCGGGCGGTTCGAATGGAAAGTTGGCGTTCTGATTCCCAATACATAAAAGGGGTGCGGCGCAGACCAGGCCGCTCGCGAAAAACACAACAAAACTTGAAAGATTGGAGATGCCCACCATTTTTACTGCCTTGACTGCCGCGTGCTGCTATCTGGTGAGGCGGGAAATATCACAAAGAAGGAAAGACAGAAAGAGAATCGGCCTGTCGTAAGTATTGCGTTGACACAACAGGAGTTATATTAAGTGCATATAGGCTGACGTGAGATTTGCAAGACTGTGCGCAGTCTTATATTCCCAGATAAGTCGATGGGAGGTCACACTGCAGACTCAGGAATGTTAGTGTTGTTAGTGTGTTCCCCCCCTTTTCTGATACAGCTAGACTTGCCCCTGCAGCAATGGTTTGATCTGCTCTCATTTGTGATGAGTGAGTGTACAAGATTAGAAATTAGCTTGTTATGGTATCCGGTTGGTTTGACGACAGAGGGTACAAGCGCTTATTCTTCACCCAAATTGATAGACTTGCCAAGAGTTACAGGGAAAGGCTTAAAGTTGGATGAGCATGACCTGACGTGTGAGGGAGGGAGTACAAGTATGCATTTTTCCCAAACACATCCAGTTTTATCACATCCACCTGGGGAGATCTACAGCGAACGATCACATAACGAACAGTGCACTCGCTTTCTAGTAGCACACTCTAAATGAAGTTAATGCTCGGATCTCTAGGAGACACGAGCAAGAGATAAACATAGCCGCGGCGACTCATATCTCGAAATTAAGTTGCATGCAGCACATGCGAAGGACCAGTCTGATTGTATAATGCACAGCACGTTCTAGGCCAGAGATTTCTCATGAGCAAGTATTTACGCGATCCCTTGAATCTCGGGCAAGCTATTCATGGCATTTCCCTCACCCGAACCAAGATTGGCTTCTGCATATAGCAACAGTCAGCTGATCTGCTTCGCGGCTAAGCACTAGAGCCGCTCCCCTGGATCCCAGTGGCGCGGCTTTCATTGTTCCGCGAGCCAGGCTCACGCGTCGACCGGCCGCTCGAGACCGATCGACCATAGTACAACAATGCCTGGCCTAACGGGGACCCTCGGGATCGGCCCGCCCGTGCTCGGGCTGACCTGCTGCCCGGGGCTGGTTATTTGGCCCTTGTCCATTGTTGTCAGGGACTGGCACTCCTGGCACATTTACTTCTTTCAATACCTAAGCTGTACCCAGGTCGAAGGTCTCTGGGAATCGCATTGCTTTCTGGGGCCTGCATTTGGACCTGCGCCTGTCGACTTCATGTGAGTTTTACAATCAATTTTTACTATTATTTCGATACAGGCCGAACAGCCCGTCTGTAACTTGAAGTCGAGCAAAAGTGAGCTCATGTCCGTCCTGGAATGGCACACATGCATCGACCCCAGTTGTAATTATCCCCGACGTGGGTTCAAAGCTCTATTGCATGAATCCCACGCATCGGTTCTTGTGATATTCTGTACGGGTCTTCAGAATGCTCCTTGAATGGACAGAACCCCATGATCCTGACCATCATCATCTCCTATCCTGGGCTGCAATTTCAAGCCTTTAAGCTTCGGCAACCCCGGATTGTGGAATATCAATTCCAGAACTTGTCTCACGTCTCAGCTCACAAGAATGGTCCACTGACATGTCGAGCAGACCGTGACTACAGAATACTTGAGACGACTCTCGGTACATTTCCGAGCTTCTGTTTCAGAGAAGTAGAAGCCCATCATCTGCTAAGGGCTGCCACGGGGGTAAGCATCATTCTGGCTGTGACCAACATCGAACGTCTGATTGAGTTTGCATATCACAGCTCGGAGCTGGCCATTTGTAGCGGTTGGAGATGTTCGGTTTGTCCCGTTTAGGGCATTTGGACGGCCAAGATAGGGCGACCAATAGTTGCCCACCAAATTCGTGTCAGGTGTCCAACGGTTTCATGTGTGTATGAAGCTGCCTTTTGATGTGCCACCACATAAGCTTCCCGAATATGGGATGGACAAGGCCAAGTGATTCGCGCCTCCCGCATTTCCCGACGGCAACTGATCTGTTTGTGCATTTTGGTACCAAGTGGTGTTACAGACACCCTCCAGCCTCAAATAGACTTTTGCCCACATGCCTCCGCTCCCCGCGATGCAAGCTTCACACAGCTATCGTGTGAGCTTTCTCCGGGCTTTATCCAGAACGAGTGGGTTCCCCGAGGCACAAGGCTCTCTTTTTGATATCTATCTTTCGATCTTCAAATGTGGGCATCCATTTCCCTGGGTGCAACACGAGCTGTATCAAGAGCACAATATAATCACAAATGAAGATGATTTGATAGCGGAAAAGAACAAACATCCCCTGCTTGTCATTTCAATACATTGTAGCAGACTTTGCCTGGCGAATGAACAAGCTTTCGGGCTGTATTGTAGCTTGCCAAGATCCATTAGTTTGGAGGACTTTGTCTTACCGCAGGAAGGAACGTGATCATGAAATTTAAGCAAATCAATTGGCTGCAGCGTCGTGTGGGGTTCTCGGGACTGCTTGGTTCGCATCGGAACGTGGAGCCACCTGTCGCCAGCCGTAACCTTCTCCCAAACCACATCCGCATTGTGAGCCCCGAATTAGTCACCCATTAACAACACCAACGGCCGCTGCAGCCCAACCGCCTTACCCGGTCCCTCTATCGAAGACTGCTTCCGAGCAAGAGAGCGGAAGAGCCGGGCCTAAGGGGTAGATAAATCCTCAAGTCTGCTGGGGGTGTTGCTGCGGCCTTCCCATAGAAACCAGGACCCTCAATGACGGTCCACTGACAACCTCCAATTCCAGTGTACATTCTATCTATATGTTCTAGTTCATCTCTATTTGAAAACGTCATCTAAGCATCAAGCCTTCTGGACGTTCTTCTTCTCCTCCTCGAGCCTCGCCTTCTCCTCCATCCTCGCAACCCGCCACTCCTGGCCCCAATACCAGTTCACCACGGCCAACGGCGCCATCGCCACGGTGAGCCACGGTGATCAATGCCAAACCCAGGAAGGCCGGCGCGGGTCCAACATTAGCAACCATAGTCTCAACAAACGCAACACCGACAGCGCCCAGCCCGCACCGCACCAGATTGTTGATGGCCGTGCTGCTGGCGCCCTTGCCGGGACACAGGTCCGACACGAGCGTCTGGTTGAGCGCGAAAGACGGCGTTACTCGTCGCAGCGATTAGGAACTGCAAAGTCAGCGGCACCACGATCCATCCGGGCTTGGACGTCAGAATTGGCTTCGCGAGCGAGAAGCCGTACGCGGCTGTGGAGGCCGCAAATAGGCCCGCGATCCATGGTAGGTTGCGCAGGCGCGCGTGCTCAATGGGAAAGTCAGCCGGAACGTTCTTGACCGGCAGGTTGTGCCAGGACGGCAGGTTGTGCGCGATTTTGTAGGCCACCTCGGCTGTCTTATAGTCGCGCGTCATTAGTTTGCCGACGATGGCGGAGCCAACGATAGTGCCGAAGCCTGGCGTAGAGACCTCTGTGTTAGCCAAATTGAGCGGGAAGCGCTATGGCGGGAAGCCGGCGTACCGTTAGGCAGGAAAGCCAGACCAAGGAGAAGCTCGCTGAGACCAAACCGCGACTTGAAGAGTCCCGTAGTACTCGATGTCACCATGCTCCAGATGGCATACACCACGCCGCCAAAGAGCAGATTCAAGAGGATATCCTTTTGAGCCAGAAGCTTCAGGGGCTCGATGAACGTCATGAGGGTAACCTTCTTTCGCTGGACCGTGTCGTCAGGGTCTTGCATATAGGGGAGCTCCTTGGTGAACCGCGCAATGAGCGGCTGGTGGATACCAGTGAGCCGCAGGGAGCCGTTGCCGGCAATGCTGCGTAGGGTCTCGGGCAGAAGAACACAATGATCATGATAATGACTAGGGATGAAAGGATGACGAGGAAGATGAAGATAGACCGGAAGCCAAAGAAGTTTGCCAGGAGGCCACCCAGGACCGGACCGATGGCGATGCTGAAGTTACGGACTGTTGAATGAACTCCAGGTGAGCAAGGCTGACCAGATGCGTGGTTCTTAGATGGCAGTCTTGCACTTACTTGCTTGGTAGAAGCTGATGAAAGCGCCCTTTCGGATGGTGGAGAGATGTCCTGGATGACGCCGTTTCCTTTCCATAGTGTCAAATACGGTATGCCGAGGAGCCGAGCAGGCTAACATTGTACTTACCAATACTGACAGTTGAGGCACTACCTGCCGCTTGCAGACCTCTGAAGATAAGAAGACAGCGAAGTTGGGAGAAAAGCTGAGGGCAATGTTGGAAATAATATAGACCGTGAAGGAAGCAATGTAGATGGGCCGTCGTCCCACCGTGTCCGACAATGACCCCAAAACAACGGCGATATGCCTTGAATGATAAGGTAAGACGTGATCGTCAAGGAGACTGCGTCAAGGCTGACATTGAGATCCTGCCCCCTCGTTAGCCATGAAGTTGTCTGAGAGAAGCTCATGCTTGACTCGCCTTTGCAATGGAGTCTAGGGATGGGAAGTAGATGTTCGACGACAAGCCCGAGAACAGACCTGCGACCCCGATGATGCCGATGAGGAGCTTTTTCCGGCCCTTCGAGAAGAAATGGTACGGCTTGTTCCGGTTTATCGGCGGAAGGCGTCAGCTTTTCCTCAGCTTGCGTTGCCGGAGCTACCACGTTAGAATCGTCAAAAGGATTTTGTTTCTCATTCGCAGGTGCTCCCACGCTATAAGCATCATCAAAACGGGGTTGGCGGGACTCGTTGTTGCCCTTGGCTCAAGCCGCCAGTTTTGTGGTATGGTTGGAGACACGGTACACTGATTCTGCCAACTTGGTCGATAATACCCGCCCTGCGGGAAGTAATTCGCCTTGGACTGCCGGATTGGGACCGGAACGTCATCATGATACCGCTCTGGGTCGTACTGCGGATCGACGGAGATGAGCTGGACGCCAGCAGCGGCTGTGGCGTACAAACTGTTTCTGACCCGCCTCAAGTCGACGGTGGTTAGGCGGCGGGAGGCACGAACGGTGGCAGCAGCCAGAGACAGTGAAGTAAATAGTGCAAAATACCGTATACGATATTTTTTCAACCCACACTGCACTGGATTGTTTAGGATTCGGTGCACTGCACGGCATACGGTATTACACTGTATTTAAGCAATATCGTATCGTAATATCATATCGCACGGCGTGCGAAGAGCCGCATGGCCTAAGCATAAAACTAACCAAATTGAGTAAGGTTGAGATTCAAGTTCGTCTCGCGGACCATAACAAGGATTGTCAGACGAACAGGTCAGAAAGATTGGATAGGCTGTTCTTGGAGGTGTGGATCTTGCCAACGTAGGTTCAACTAGTCCCCCGGATACCTGGCTCCGGCCGGATCCCCGGTCTGCGACGGAGTCGCCGGACCAAAGCCTCCGGGATCAGACTGACCTCGAGGGATAAATAGCTAGCTATCTTCCAGCTAGATAGAAGAGGAACAAGAGAGATTCTATCGTCAAAAAAGCTGTTCCCACAAATCCATCACTGTTTGATAAAGATGAAGCTATTCACAGCTAACATATAAGATTATACGAGCTTTCCGGGCGAAATCCATTAGTCCGCTTTGAGTCTAACACCTGCAGCTTCATGTGGAGCAAGCAAGTCTTGGCGATAATAATTCCTAAATCGGTCAAGCGCCTCAGCGTGAAGCGACTTCGTAGCGTCGGCTTCGCTCCTGAAAGCCGATTTGCGAAGGACGGATATAAGCATGCAAATCTCCTGCACAGTATTTACCCCGCTTGAATCAGAGTCTCGTGCTGGGGATGTTCAGGACTTTTTCCCATCAGGGTAACGCCAGATTAAATGAAGGTGCGAAAAACGACCGTGTGTGACAATTGTAGGACTCGGAAGCTTGGCGTAAGTTGTTGCTCAATTGGGCTTTTATTTCCGCGACTTGAATTTGCCCTGTTGACGCTTCTTAGTGCGATGGCAAACGCCCTGCCTGTTCCCAATGCTCCCTCCGAGGGCGTGAATGCCCGGGATATCAAACTGATTTGATCTTTCGTGATCCCCTGACGCCAAGACCGCCAGCCTCAGAACGGAAGGGAAACTCGACTACAAAACGGCATAAGCCCGCCAAGAAATCTCGTACTTCTGCTCAACCCATCATCGGCCAAAGCCCAACCACTATTGGCCGCACGCTAAGTTGGCCATTGAGCGACATCATTTCATTGTGCGCTCAGAATTTTGTTCCAGAAAGCGAGCTTGTATTATCATCAAGCAATCCAGCCGTATCACAATCACGAATATGCGGCTCCTGGATCGAAGTGCTGCCATCGTTGATCCAAAAAGACGAGCATCAGCACCTGCTTTCGCTGGCTATCAAAGCCCTGGGCGTCTCCATAGTTGCCAGAGGATCTGATGGCCGGGCACCAGTACCCGATGCATTGGAAGCACAATGGGGGCGCTACACGCTTTACGAGATACAATCCGACATTATACCCCCTCATCTTTCAACGCTCTCGCTGCAACCATGATGTGCTTATATCTCTCAGAGGTTATGCCCTATTTATCTAATTCTACACATGGGTGCATGCTAATACTCGCTAGATGATGGTACCTAGCGCACATGCTGGCTACGCCTGCATGGAAAAGGAATCAGTGACTTGATTCAGCTGCATAGACCGCAATTTTACAAATCCGGCATTTCCCACAAACTTTTTGTCGGATTTCGCCCGCTTCTCGTCCGTGTCCTTTCCTGTTTCTATGACTTCTTCTCACGGATTCGGCAGATTATTGATTCCTTCCAAACCCGGACATCCAGCTTCCTCTCCAGCGATGAATGGAAGAACGAGCCATTCCGCATCATCCCCACAACGCCTCTTCAAGCACTTATGAATGATGCCAATACTGCCATCACTTCTCGAAAGACGATGGATAATTCCAA